>BRDA01046345.1:12913-25659 GCA_036984385.1 Crenuchus spilurus
AACTCCTGTTGTACTGCATCTCCTGCTGAAGGTAAGACATTTATTGCTGAAATTTCATGTTTTACATCCTCAACATATAGTACTGGGTTTATTTAGACAAGTAAATGTTTACTGTACATAGCTTTAGCTTAGCTAGTCTCATAGCTGTTGCTCTGCTAGTTAAGCTATCTGGCTAACATAATGGAAAATCTGAGAATCGAACTTAAAATATTTAGCAATGCCCTTTCAAAATATGAAAATCTTGCTTGCAATAATTACTCCTATTTCTGTCATTTACGTAAAGCAACAAAGTTATAGAAATGTATCTTTTAGCTTGCATCTAGTTAGCTATATAGCAATAGTTAACTAGCTAGATAGCATGGTTAGACTTAAGTAGTTCCAAGAAAATAAGGTCTTATATTTTACTTAAACATATCGTATAGGATAGCTGTATTCACAGAAGCAGATATTTGTTTTTATTAACAGCAGAATAAATGTTCTGGAACTGATGTTTTAAACTAGGTAGCTAACATTGTGCTGCCCCAGTAACATCATATAGTTGTGTTAGCTTACTCTATAAATAAAGCTAAAACAACAGCACTTCTACTTTTAAAATAAAATATTCCTGTCACACTCCTGCCTCAGTCACCATGTGCTTCAGTTGTGCATGCTTCCTGTTGTCCTCGCCCTCATAGGTTAATGTGTTACACCGGTCTTGTGTTAAGTCACAGCCCTGTGTGCGTTTGCCCTTTTGATTATTCTCATTATTTAAGCCTTTCTTGTGTTTGTGTCTCTTGTCCTACATTCTGTGTTATTCTGAGTTTGTGTGTTAGTTATGCACTCTGTGCTACTGCCACAGTGTTTGTTTTGGTTTGTCTTGAATAAACTCACGTAAACTCTCCCTGTTGCCACCGCGTCCTCCTTGTACTGCACCCACAGTGACACACTGCTCCTGAAGCAAATAAAAATAATGAAATTCCAGGGACAACACAACTGCATCATGTTCCCAGGTCAATATTGGATTATGTTCCTGGGACAGCATGGGGACATAGCTAGCTTACTATGTAATTCAAAGTAAAACATCAGTTAAAAAAACTTTTACTGTTGACACAAAATTTACTCCTATAGTAAAAAAAAATATTCCAAGAACACAACTATATGATATTACTGGGACAGCATAATGTTAGCTACCTAGTTTAAAATTTCAGTTCCAGAACATTTATTCTGCTGTTAATAAAAACAAATATCTGCTTCTGTGAATACAGCTATCCTGTATGATATGTTCAAATAAATATTAGACCTTATTTTCTTGGAACTACTTAAGTCTAACCATGCTATCTAGCTAATTAACCATTACTATCTAGCTAACTAGATGACTGGCATGCAAGGTAAAAGATAAAGTTCTATAATTTTGTTGCTTTAGGTAAATGACAGAAATAGGAGTAATTATTGCAAGCAAGATTTTTATGTTTTGAAAGAGCATTGCTAAATATTTTAAGTTAGATTAATAGATTTTCCATTATGTTAGCGAGATATGAGACTAGCTAAGCTAAAGCTACATACAGTAAAAGTTTACTTGTGTAAATAAACCCAGTACTATATATTGAGGATGTAAAACATGAAATTTCAGCAGTAAATGTCTTACCTTCATCAGGAGATGCAGTACAACAGGAGTTTAGCCATGTTGAGGGAGGAAAACTGAACAAAAAAATGGCGCTGAAGGGAGGGAAAATGACTGCCTTGAGGTTGAAAAGCAGCAAAGCTGATTGGTTGAACAAGTTTAATTTAAGTTCCTACTATGTTGACCCAGGACCAAGCCTCACTTGGCTATATCAGGATGTGCGAAGCTAAACATGACTGTCAATCTCCCTCTGACTGGGGCTCTATGCAAGATCTCACCTCGTGGTGTATCAGTGATCCTAAGAAAGGTGAGGAATCAGCCCAGAACTACACGGGAGGAGCTGGTCAATGACCTGAAGAGGTTTCCAAGGTTACTGTGGCTAATACACTAAGACGTCATGGTTTAAAGTCATGCATGGCAAGGAAGGTTCCCCTGCTTAAATCAGCACACGTCCAGGCCCGTCTTAAGTTTGCCCATGACCATTTGGATGATCCAGAGGAGTCATGGGAGAAAGTGCTGTGGTCAGATGAGACCAAAATAGAACTTTTTGGTCTTAATTCCACTCGCCGTGTTTGGAGGACGAAGAATGATGAGTACCATCCCAAAAACACCATCCCTACTGTGAAGCTTGGGGGTGGAAGCATCATGTTTTGGGGGTGTTTTTCTGCACATGGGACGACTGCACTGTATTAAGGAGAGAATGACCGGGGTCATGTATTGTGAGATTTTGGGGAACAACCTCCTTCCCTCAGTTAGAGCATTGAAGATGGGTCGTGGCTGGGTCTTCCAACTTGACAAATACCTAAAGCACACAGCCAGGATAACCAAGGAGTGGCTCTGTAAGAAGCATATCAAGGTTCTGGAGTGGCCTAGCCAGTCTCCAGATTTAAACTCTATAGAAAATCTTTGGAGGGAGCTCAAACTCCGTGTTTCTCAGTGACAGCCCAGAAACCTGACTGATCTGGAGAAGATCTGTGCGGAAGAATGGGCCACAATCCCTCCTGCAGTGTGTGCAAACCTAGTGAAAAGCTACAGGACCTTTGTAATTTGTTTGACCTCTGTAATTGCAAACAAAGGCTAATATTAACATTGATTTTCACAGGTGTTCAAATACTTATTTGCAGCAGTAACACACAAATAAATTATTAAAAAATCATACATTGTGATTTCCGGATTTTTTCTTTTAGATTATGTCTCTCACAGTGGACATGCACCCAAGATTAAAATTTCAGACCCCTCCATGATTTATTATGAACATCAGACCCCTCCCAAATTATTTTTTATTCTCCCATGTTCTCATACCAGAGCTCCTCGAGTGGACTATTCCTATATATATAATTATATAATATATATAATATATTTCTCTCTATTTTCCCAGTTGCATTAAAAAAACTTCTTGATGCCAGGATTCTAGTAACAGCACATCATCACAAATGATCGCAATAACGTCATGCAGGAGGTGTTGCACAAGCATTTGTATCTGCGTTTGGCACCAAAAAAGATTATTCTTCCCTGGAGGATATAATATCTATCTGAATGAAAGACATCAGTGGTGTCTCTTGAATAAATTGACTCAGCTGCAATTCATAAAGATTGAATGAAACACGCCCCCTGCCCCATCATCAATTCTAAAGGCTTTCTTGCTGTTCATAGCGCAGGGCTTATTGCACCATATAAAACACACGCTTTGCAGGCAGTGAAGCACTGAGGGGTGTAATCGTGCTCTTTCTGACCCATGGATTGACATTTATGCATGTAATCATAGCATACTCAACATCACACTGTACTTCTCCTCAGTGCAGCTTCTAGCTTCCATGGTTATTTTTAAACATGAGGAACACATTGAATATTGTGGTGTTTCAGAAATTGAACTTCTTCATGCTTAGGTGGTTCTGCTATTTGCCATCTAAAGCCTGGAAAGTGACCTTTTATGCCCAGTAATATTTGCCAATGTCCACATGTGAGCAGTAGATATTGAGTGCACAGAGGAAAAAAACTACAGATTCTGTTTGCTTTATTTAATCAGTAACCACTAATATTAAGGGCCTTCCATCATTAGTAAAAAGTTGGAATCCACTTGATTGAATGTGTTTTTCATAACAGTAAAGATTTTTTTTTAAGTTTATAGTGTAAACGTTGAAGCTCAACCACTCTGTTGTACTCTAATTGAGTTATTTAGTAGATTGTATGTCCATGTTAATTCCTTTGAGCCAATCAGGTGTGTTGTTTGGTGGGTGGGATCTAAACAGTAAAACATGTTTCTGTTTAGCATAATTGCATATATTATTATTCAGTACATATAGTATACTATCCTAGAGGAGGAAGTACTAGAAACTAAAGAACAATCCTTAAAATAGTAGATTTCTTCAAACGTTTGATTGGTATTGTGACTGAAACTTGTGTTTAAAGTGTGTGGAATAAATGGTTTTATAGTCTTTACTATTTCCCTGCTTGTTTTTGTGGATTTCTGGTGACAAAGTCAGTGAAGCTTGATGCTAGCCCACTTCCTGCATCTTTCTTTTGGTTTTAAAAGAATCTTCTAAGTCTAGGAATGAATGGAAGAACTTATTCCATGTCCATGGACCAGGTGCTGGTCACTGAGGCATTTTCGAGTTTCTTTCTCTTCAAGGTAAAGAGCATATTTTGGTTTTATCTATCCGCCACTCAGTCACCACACTCTTCTGACGTGTGTTTATCTCTTCTGAGATGAAGCAGCTATCAGACCAGGAACGCATGGCCCATCACCTCAGCTTTTCTGTTTAAAGAACAGATTTAGACATCCCTTAATTTTTCACAACAAAACAAACATTATTGATTTGTGCTGTTTAGAATGGTTACTGTGAGTGAGTTGCAGTGACATTTATAAAAGCGAGGTAATGTGTCCTTAAAATGGAAGTGGTCTGTTTAGAAATGGGCTCAAAGTGTCAGGATGTCACCCAAATTTACCCCATCAACAGGGAGACATGAAGTTCAAGAAACTGGGGGCTCGTCCAGGACTGACATTCCAGGATCTCTATGTTTATTTCCTGTTTCCACTTTGAGAATTTACTTACTCATAATTATTGGTAAAGTATGCTGTGACTACAGTTTCTTGTAGATGGATCCAAGAACTTATGTATGGGCAGGTTTCACAAAACTGCCTTTAAAAATCTGTTCTTTGTATATGTGCTTTATCCTGTACAACAACAAAGTTAAAGTTTTTTTTTCCTTTTTATTTTTTTTTACTCAATTTTCTCCACAATGTGTTTGGTAGACAATCAACCTATTCATTCAATGGCTAATGTCTCAGAGGGTGCAGACTATCACAGATGCAGTTCTGATGCAGGTACAGTTAAGCTCTGCCTCTTTTTTTAACTGCTGCCAATGCATCAGTGTTGGGCAGTCAACATGCTCAGAGGAAATCACAGGAGCCCCAGTTCTGTTAGATCATCTGGTAGATGGCTGAGTCATCCAACATTGCTTAGTAGTTGCTTCATCAGGCCCCAGGTGATGATGACTAGCAGCATAATCAGGATTTGCACTCACCGTCTTCAGATCATAGTGACAGCGCCTTAGTCCACAGAGCCACTCGGGGCCTATATAAAATGTTTCTCATTGTTTCAATTTTATAAGAAAAAAAAGCAAATTTTAAAAACTTTTATGACATTTTATGAAGTTTTCAACATTTCTAAGTTTTCCTTCACAGAGTGTACGTCTGAGCCATTTAGTACTTGAAACACCAGATCCAAACTACAAGCTAATAGCCAAGCACTTTTGCTGAACACTAACCCAAGGGCCAAACTAAGCCTATAATTTTATTATCACATTACAAGCTTGAGGCCTTTTCTACACAGTAACCTGAGTTTCACTAAATCAGAAATTCTAAATATCAATCCAGATCTTTACCTCCAAGACCTTTCATTATTTCAGAGCTTAACCTCTCGTAAAGTGTTTCCAGGCAGCAAAACTAAGCCAGCACTCAAATGACTCAAAAGGCTTTTCCCATGCACAGCAGCACTCCCTATGCAACTCTGAATATGAAACAAGATCCTTCAGATCGTCACATATACATTTGTCATATATTGGGTTTATATTATAAGTAACATACAGCTGCAAACATTATCTTTTTTTAAAACTAAATCCTTGCACATTTCTTAAATATTAAATTTATATTTTCATAAAAGAGTCAGTAAGGGTGCATTTATATGTGTAGTTTGGTTCCCTTGATCTGGACTAAGCAAGAAAATTATACACAGCCACATTTTTTTCCTAGTTCATGCTCACATAATTACACTGACATATTTACTACTGTAATATTTATAAATTCTATTTATTTTTTCACACTAATTTGCTGCTACTGGGTGTGAAATTGATACAATATACATTACACTGCACTATATATATATATATATATATATATATATATATATATATATATATATATATATTGCTGCTATTACTACTATATATTATGTCAATTATATTAAAATATAGTATTATTTATATAGCTATATTGTTGCTGTAACTACTATTATAGTATATACACACCAGTGTTTTATATTATATTATATTATATTATATTATACTTTTATATGCCTTTAAATCTTGTTGAATGTTTTATGGATGTATGAATGTATGTTGTTTATGGTCGTATGTAGTCTGTGGCTTCAGAGGTACCATGTACAACGACAATAAAGCTCTCTATTCTACTTAACCAAAATGTATGGGAAAAATGCTGGACTAAATGCATTGTTGTTATTATGTATATGTACAGGTTGGTATTTTTATCACTTGGAATCTCAGTTGGGTAATAAACATTAATTTGGGTTTACTTTTGGGGCCACCATCCAAAATAATGCCTATCCATAATGACAGTCACCCATTACACATCACCATCTTGAAACAGAGTCTGTTCAGTGGAAGGCTGCTATCACCAAACTGCTCAACGAACCAACTCTGGCCATCATTTGTTCCAAGAGCCATCAGACTTTTAGCTCTGCCTGTGGTGGAGGAGGAGGCCACTATGGACTGAGTTATAACTCATAAGTACGGTATGTGTGTGTCTCCTGAAATCATTTAGGCTCACATCTTGTGCCATCACGTCCTGTGTTTGGTCCATTTACATGCCTTTGGTTCATACTGTGATCACACTCTGTTTGGAAATGGATTGAACTGCTCAGGGGGTTTTGGCTCAGTTTAGGGTTCTAAAGTGCTCATCAGGGTTCTAAAGGCTTTCTCACAAACTGTACTGAACATCACTAACAGAGAAATCACACCAGGGTTGGTTTTAATTGAACAAGCTTTAGTAATAAAAAAAAAATAAGTGCACTTCAGTCTGACATTATTCAGCAGTAAACCTGGGCTAATATTTCTGGGAACCACACTTTTATTATGTGCTTTCTTATTGCTTTTTTGGTCATTTGTTTTTAGTTTTTGCTGTAAGACTGTAAGATTACATTAAAAGCTTCAGAGAGATTACATTTGTAGTTGTGATGTAGCATAACATTTTAGCAAGTCACAGATCAATCAAGCAAATATACTAGTGGATTAGATTGGTGTTGATGTCAAAGTTTAATTGTTTTTGGGTACCAAAATTTGCACGGCTGCATGAATCCAAAAATACTACCAGCTTAAAAAGCTTAAAATTTTCACTGCATTGGACAGTGTGTTAAAAAAGTTCATTTCACAATTTGTGAAGCGATTGTCATTGTTGTGAGTTCAGTAGGGGCCTAATGATATTATGTAGTTTCAAAGAATCGGTTCACCTTTCCATGATATGCTACCATTTCTGCTAACACATTATAAGATTAGCACAATCTTAATTACCATTAGTTACTGGCCTTATAGTGAATGGTTACCACTTGTTCTGTGAAGGTTGTAGGCAGACACACTTGCAGTGAAGGAAAATATATTTATAAAGTGAAAACAGAACAAAATATAAGTGCTAAGCATCACAAATTACAGATAATGGCTTCAAGGAACAATGACTCACACAACATTGAGAAACAAGAGGGTACATATAGGGGTACATGATTAAACAGATAATGACACACAAGTGCTAAAAACAGGTGCAACCAAACGAGTTGGGAGTGGAGAGGGCAGAGTAGAGGCGGAGACAATAAAAGAACATGTGGACTGTTCAACAGAACTTGAACCATGACATTTTCTAAGCTTTTGGTTTCAAAATGAATGGAAAATAAGCCACTAATAATAAAATATTTTGCTACATAAATACTTTTATTATGAGGTTACACTAGAGTATAGGATGTAACCATTACAACAGCTTATACTATGTAAATAATTAAATATATGTCTATCTTTACGCATGATTAAACTAAAGCCAGTGGGACTTGCTATTATGTCAGCTGTGTAGAAATGGATAAGAAAATAGTAGTAAATAAAGTTTGATATTTCAAATGTCAGATCAGTAGCAGACAAAGCTCAGCATTAAAAGTGTTATTTCCCTTAAACTGTGGCTCAAGCATCTGAATTTCTTGGTTTTATTGAGCATTGATGCTTTGAAGCCATCCAGTTCTTTTGGACTATGCTGTTAACTGTGTCTGGGATAAGTTGAATTTGCCTGGTTCCTGTAATCATTGCAGAAAAGAGGGACCCTCCTGGGACAGAGGGATTACTTATTCTGCTTTCTCAGGCACAGATCAAGCTTTCTCATAGGGCAAGAGCTTATTTTTAGCCTGGCAACTTATCTGAGCAACCTTGTTTTGCCAGGTGGATTTTTTATGCCTCTTGGGTTAATACCTTTTCTGTGTGCTTGACACCAGTCAGTCCTCTTGACTATTGTTCTGAATTTGTCCTTGTTTTTCATCAGCTATTTTTTACCCTGTTCTTTTTCTGTCCTTTGTACTGGTCATTGGCACAAGTCGTCAAAACTAATTTAGCTCTGAGTCTGTAGCTGTCAAATTACTTCTATCATATCAGATTAATTCTGGAAGTCAAATTGTTGTACAGGTTTGGACAAAGCTATCTGGAGAAACATTCACTTGCAAACATTGCTCACGCTGCAGCTTTTCAATACACCTGGAGTTCAAAACTCACTCCTGGGGGTGTAACACTATTGACTTCAGTTAAATGCCCAGAAACTCTGACTGGTGCTAGAAATATGCAGCGATACTGAGCATCATCAGTGTGTCTGAAAGCACAGCCTGATACCTTCAAACAGTGATCGGGTATATTGTCTGATTGTGTTGTTTACATAATCAGGTTTAATTGATTTTCTTTGTTTAATCATGATGTTCTCCAGAAACATAATACAATTTAATTAAAATTTAAAATGATAAAAAAAAATACAAATTCTAATAGTGCTAACAACCTGCTTTGTAATGCTGCTCAGCAAGCAATCCCATTTGGCTAATAAGTTTCATACTACACTGGCTTCCTCAGACAATTTTTCAACATGTGGCATTGCTAATAATCACCTGAACCACCAGAGCAGCCATCCTTACTACCCTTTAAAATAATAACTCTGATGGTAAATTGTCAGTGAAACAGCATGTTCCTGCAGGTTGAACCGGATGAGGTCCCAAGGCATTATTCCAACGGATCGTGATGGGGACTCTGGTGTGTCCATCTGCATCAGCAACCCCAAAAGAGACACTGTGAATATTTTATGAGTGTGTTCCTCTGCGCCTTTCACTGAGGGATTATGAGAGTTCACTGGGAGGCAGGAGAATAAACAAGTAAACACTTGATTTCTGATAACATCTCTTCCTGTTTACAATGCATTTCCATTTCTGGGCTGAACTGCATACTGTATTCTCATGGCTAAATGTTTTCCAGATTTTTTTGGAAGATTTTAACTGAAAGGATCAATTGGGATCTGCTCAGATCCATTGCGAAAATTTGAGGGGGGCGGGGGTATAGGCCCAATTAAATGCATCAATCAACCAGCAGTGTGGTCGCTATCTAGTACTTTCTATTTCTTGACACATTCTTTGTGACTCTGATCATAGAAATTGGCAAAAAAGCACATGTCAAACATCTTTGACCAATCGAATCCTTCACATTCTTACAGAAATAAGTGACAATGTCCTTATACAGCATGCTGTTAACTGCGAATATACATACAGTGGAACCTTGACATACGAGTTTAATTGGCTCTGTGACTGATTTCATAACTCTGTTTTCTCATATGTCAAATTTAATTTCTCCATTAATAGGGAATTATATCCTATTAATGTAATAGTAGGGTTGAGCTGTATACTCATTTCAGATGAGTATCTGGTACAGATAAAACATTTTTGAAGAGTACGAACATTAAATGAGTAAAACTCATCAATATCCATGCTCGTGCTGAAGGAAAATCCTCATTGGGTAACTGACTGTCTTCATGATCTGTGATTGGCCAGTCACACAGAGCACCCACCCCTCCCTACACAGACACGTCTTTACAGACACTCTTGCACACACAGACAGTGACTGATCTCTCTGTGCTTGGCTTCACTCTAGCTCACTGCTCTCTTCAGTACTCTTTAGGTTTTCTTCAGCTTGCCTCTATTTTGGTTTGTATGATATTTAAAGTTACTTGGTGAACTGGTTTCGTAATGTATGCACATTTGGTGAGATAGAGCTGAAAACGGCTCGTGTGGCATCGGTCACTGCCTCCACTCCGGTCGGGTTTTTTTTTTTTACTATCTGCTTTCTCTTAGTTTGGCTGGTGATATAAAGTCAGTTGGAAAACTTTGCTCATACTGAACGCAGTGCTTTTGTGAAGAATATAGTGAACAAGGCTGGCATAAACAATACATATAGCAACTTCTGAGCAATCCATATCAATTTCAGACTTAAAATAATGTACAGATTTAAGCCCCACCCACTTCCAGTTAAACCACATCCAATTCTGGTTTAGGCCCCACCCACTCCTGAGTACTGACATGGATACGGATAATTTAGGTGGTTGAACAGATAAAGATAGTGGTGTACTAATTCATCCCTACTATTAAGTCCATTCCAGCCCTCAAAACGTGTTTTTAAATAAGAAATATATACTTTATAAATTACAAATAATATATAAATAATCATACTTAATAAAAGAGAATGTAAAGAAATAAATGTATTAAGTTCATTTACTTTAAAGATCAGACTTCAGTGACTTTTTCACCACACTTTCTTCGATTTCACTTTCAGGGCGTTTCAATAAAATCTTGTCCAAAGACTTTTGTTTCTTCCTCCATTTCAAAATGTTTAGAAAAACACACCACCTCTCCTTGCCTTCAATGTTGGCAATTACTCACGGTCACTAGTGGCAGGTGGCGGAAACTCTCTGGTAACTCAGATTTTGGCTGCATCATAAAACAAAACACAACAGCTTGTATGTCGAAAAATTTGTAATTTGGGTCACTCATAAGTGAAGGTTCCCCTGTATTTGTTCCATCTTGTTTTAATATTTGACCCAGACCTCAAAAAAATATTGCATGTCCTAAAGTTAATAAAATATATAAATATAAAATATATATGTTAAAATATCACTGACCTGTTGAATCTGTTTGCACCAAAACATTAGCAGCAGTCTTTAAGTTTTGTATGTTGCAAGGTGAAGCAGGGTGTTTCTCCAGTACATCCCATAGATGCTCTTATTGAGATCTAAGGAATTTAGAAGTCACTGTCAATAGGTACTGACCACCACAGCACCAGACAAACCTGGCAGTATCAGAGGTCCTCTGACCCAGTTGTTTATCCATAACAATTTGGACCTCAAGTACTCAAGACTTTTCATAACATCTAATATATCCCAGAGCTTCACATGTGCTGTTCCATGACAATCAGTTGTTGTCCATTATTGAGTGGTTAAAGATGTTTTGACTCAGATCAGTTTATATCCACCATCTTTTTTGGTGATATTTGAGTCCAGACTTTGGGAAAAAATGGGATGTTTATGCCTTAAGGAGGTTGTCCGCTGTTTGATGTGAAGATCATTAGCACTGCGTCCTTTCTACAAAAGTAAGAAAAGATTTCCCCAGGTGGAACTGACAACAAAGGCTAGACCAAAGCTCCAAACACTGTTGTGCAGGAGGAATTGTAAAGGATTTTTTGAGAAATACCTCAGAAATAGTAAAGTTTCAGTTATCATTAATGAAATGTGGAACCCCTTATTTATGTAATAAAGTACTGTGTCCAAGTTTATACTACTTTCCTAGACATCAGTTGACTCTAAAAGAATTCAAAAGAAGAG
This sequence comes from Crenuchus spilurus, assembly GCA_036984385.1. Taxonomy (NCBI): domain Eukaryota; kingdom Metazoa; phylum Chordata; class Actinopteri; order Characiformes; family Crenuchidae; genus Crenuchus; species Crenuchus spilurus. The sequence goes on from BRDA01046345.1 coordinate 24,682, forward strand.
AGATTATACTATATATATATATATATATATATATATATAAAACATCTAATTACCAGCACAATGCTTGTGTCTGAAATGACACAAATGCTGCCGTCTCATTCAGCATTTAAAGCCCAGGAGGCATCTAGTCAAGGATGATTTTTTTAAAGGTAGTGTAGCTGTGTCTTTCACTGCCCTATATATCTCATAATCATTTGTGTCACCTGTCAGTATGTAATGTCATGATGTATTGTTGCCTTCAAGTTGCATTTCAGATGGCATTAATTTGCAAGTCTCTTCATATCAACATGCTGAAGGTTCACCCTGATTGAAGCATTTGTTGATATGGCCCAAACTACGCAATGTCCTGCATGGATATGGACCAGATGCTGTGTATACATATAAGATTGAGATAAATTTTTTTATTAAAACTTATATTGGCTGCAATGTCTTATCATTGCTTTCTGTACAGTTCAGTACAGTATGACAGTTCATTTATGACTGCAGTTCAACAAAAAATGGCCACCGTACTTATGATTTGCATAAAAGAACAGCAGCATGTAGTGATTCATTGCAGACTTGTTTGGACATCTGCAAACAAAATTTGGACTGATACTGTCAGTAAGGTGAAAGTTTCTTAAAAAATAATTATTACTGGTAAATGATATTGACATAAACAATATGGAATGTAAACATCATCAATTGCCCCCCAAAACAAAGTTTAACCATCAGCTGGAGAATTGATGCTAACAGTTTTCTGGGTCCTGAAAGAAGTCATAAGAGGATGGACATCTAATTGGCCAAGTATGTTGACACATTCAAGGAGTTCTGGCTGCTGGCTAGTCTCCCTAGGATTAGATCAGAGGTGGGTAGTAACGAGTTACATTTACTCCGTTACATTTACTTAAGTTTTTGAAAAAAATATACTTCTAGGAGTAGTTTTATATCACTATACTTTTTACTTTTACTCGAGTAGATTTGTAAAGAAGAAACTGTACT
>BRDA01046349.1:0-15723 GCA_036984385.1 Crenuchus spilurus
AATCAGTGTTGCTTCCTAACTGCACAGGTTGGTTTCACAGAAGTGTGGTTGACTTGGAGTTACATTGTGTTGTTTAAGTGTTCCCTTTATTTTTTTTGAGCAGTGAATTTAAAACACATTTTAATAATCACTTTTAGGACAGTATAAGTATAGTAATTTATTGTCTTGAAACATTTTCTTAACATTCAATTTTGGTTATGGGAATGTTACTGCATGAACTGTGAATAGTACTGAAATGTCCACTCTTAAAAATGTTCTCAGAATTTTCTGGGAAAAACATTGGACAAATGTTCATATAACACTATATATATAGCATGTATAAAAGCACTAAAATATTTTAAGCAAGACTTTACATTAGCCAACATTAGCCAACGTTTTGTGAATGTTTCCTGTTGGCCAACACTGTATACAAATTAATTAATTAACCAATTAATTAAAAAGGTTAATCAGTTAAGTCTACAAAATTACATCTTAGTTAAAAGATTATTTTCAGTATTCAACTCATACAAACAATTTCAATTTTGTACAAATTTATATCAGTTCATGCTTAAAAATACTTTTATTCAGCTTCCTGTTTCACATTTTACAGTATGTGCTGTACTTTTGATTGACAGGCCTAATTTAGGTGGAAATACTGAATTGAACTAAACATTTAGCCACAGTTCTGTTTCTCATGGCTGAATAAAAGCATTTAAGCTGCTTGTTAGATGTATTTTTAGGTTGAATTGACTGAGTTTTTACAGTGTAATTTTAAACTCTTCTCCATTATGTCCCAGTAAAGAGAGAAAGAGTTGCCAGCTTTAAAGGCCGTCTGCTCGATCGCTCTGGACTTGTCACGACTCAAAACGGTTTAGACTAATCAAAACCAACAAGGGCGGAGGAACGGCTGATCAAACGCAGGGAGGAGAGGAGGCCCGTTAACGAAGGGATATTTATTGGATGTGATTCTGCGCTGGGGGGCTGTGATGTGGTCTCTCAGGGGGGCACTAACTTTGGCGGGGGAGTGTGGGCTCTCTCTGGAGGGGCCACATTTTTCCACAGATGAAAGGCGAGAGAGGGAGGAGAGGAGAATAACAGACTGATCGGTTCAGATGGTACTGTTAAAGACCAGCAGAGCTGTGGAGAGAACGTCACTCATCACTCTCAGTGTGCCAGCAAATGAACCAGTGGTCACTTGATTTGAACAGAACACTGAACACTAACTACACATGATTGGATCGGGATTAACCCAGCTCAGCCACGTCAGGATTAGATTCGATTGTATCACATTCAGTTCAGTTGCATTTAGAAGGCCCATGTCCTACATTTAATGCAGTTTGTTTGGGTTTACATGCTAAGACTGTTGTACTTCATGTTTACATTGACTCCCTGTATGGGCATGACTTCTTTGGGCAGCTGTGACCTGATGGTTAGGGATCTGGTCTTGTGATTGGAAGGTTGCCAGTTCAATCCCCAGGCAGGTCATGACTGAAGTGCCCTTGAGCAAGGCACCTAACCCCCAACTGCTCCCTGGGCGCTGTGGATATGGCTGCCCACCACTGGGTACATGTTCTCAAAGCCTAGGGTGTGTGTTTCACTGCATGGATGAGCTAAATGCAGAGGTCAAATTCTGTTGTGTGCAATCACATTGGCAAAAAGTTTAATTTAATCTAATCTACATGACTGACCACTCTTTAAGCAATGCACTGTTTTTGTTACTGTACCTTTAAGACTGACATAAGCTCTGATTGACTGTTTTGTATCATGACTATTCAAGATATAGTGAGCAGCTAAACTGCTGTAGGCTTGATTAACCAATGAAATGTGCTGATGGCTAGATACGCTGAAGGCTAGATTAGCCAGCGACATGCTGAAAGTAATATTAGCCAAAGATATGCTAATGGCTGAATTAACCAATGGAATTGCTTATGACTAGCCAAAGAGATGATGGATTGATTAATGAAAGAGATGGACTAATGGCTAGACTACACAGTGAATCTGCCAGTGTTAAAACAACACTATTAGAGTTAAATTAACACTGAGAATGTTACATTTTGACACCATCCGTGTTAATTTAACTCTAATAGTGTTGATTTAACACTGGCAGATTTACTGTGTAGCCAATCAGACTGGCTCATGTCTAGATTAAATATGTGCTGATTAGTAGATTAGCCAATAAGATTGCTAATGGCTAGATTAGTTGATAAGCTGCCGATGGCTAAATAAACCAGTTAGGTGCTAATGGCTAGATTAGTTGATAAGCTGCCGATGGCTAAATAAACCAGTTAGGTGCTAATGGCTAGATTAGCCAATAAAATGTGCCGATGGCTGGATTAGCCAATGAGATGTACTGCTGGCTAGATTAATGAATGAGATGAGTTGGGTACTAGATTAGCTCATGAGACACACTGATGGTTAGATCATCACAGCAACATCTTGTGGTCATACGTGTTATTGCTGCATAGCATGTTGAGTTGAAGACGCATTGATTTTCTCTTCAGTCTCTTGGACAAACTGGAGCACTGGAGTGATGGCATTCATGTTAAAAGGGTTCATCTGTTAATGTATTTTAAATTGTAAATTTCAAAAGAGGTGCAAAAGAGTAGAACTATAAGCTTTAAACACTTATGTATTACTATTTAGTAAATGCAATACAAAAGATGCTTTAATATGTTCCTGTTGGACCTTAATGTCAACCAGAAGGAAGGAAAATGTGAGTATAGATGGAAAGAGGGATTTTATTCTGTTCTTTATCTGACTACACTGCATTCATATTCCAATCACATCAATCAAAATGAAAGTCATTGTGTTCATCGTTAGCGTGTGAGCCTGTAAATGTTTTTAATTCTGTCTACATGTGGGATGTGAAAAGTGTAATCAGTGATGGTTATGTACCAGATCACAGTGTGTTGATGACAGGACGTCCCACTCATTCAACTCAAACACAAACAGTCGGTGAACAAGCTGACAGCTCAGGGACTAATGTGGGCTCACGTTTTTCCTTTTAGTGCCCGCTGAGGCCAGTAATTTAGGTCTGGGACTAAGGGGGGCTATGTCAGGGCAAAAAAAAGATGTAACCCAGCATTTTGTACATTCTGTACAACTTTTACAATAACGCAGGCGAGACTGTGTGCAGCACAAAAATAAAGCTTGAAAAGTTCCTACCGGAAAATAAACCCACTCCAACTCTACCTCTTCTTTGGTCTTTGGGGAATCTCTTTGGCCGTGGGTTCAGCTGTTATATCTGCCAAAGGTGCTTCTTTTTGTCCAAAGTTTAGACACATTTTGGTCTATAAACTGATTCCATGAGTTTTTATTTAACTCCTATGCTTTCATTGCACAGTGCAATGAGACATTAAACTCAATCATTTTCAATAAAAAACTGGGTAATGTGTAGTGTAAATCAATTAATATGGACTGTTTTCAAGCTCATGTACTGAACATTTATTTGGAGAGTTGGAAAACTGATCAAAGACTAGCACACCATTTTCCTGGTCTCATTTGTGAGTGAAAGACAAGCTTAATCACGTTCTTCTTGCAGCTGCAGGTCTGAATAAAGCCTGAATGTGAAGCAGTGAAGCAGAGGCTCCCTCATGGACTCTAAAACGTGAACCTCGGCCTGATGAACTCACCGGAGAACGACCTGGAACCTCCGGATCAATCCCATTGATACCGTGGATCCTGAGGGGAGAGCAGACAGGAGCCGGATTGGATCCCAGGGGTGGACCAAATTAATCCCCGACACAAGGACATACATACACGCTCTTATACACACTGCATTACTACTGTCTGGTTGAGCTACACCAGAACTCGCTGTCCTTTCTTCATCAGTGGCTGAATGTTCACATCAAGTGCGATGCAAAGACAACAACTAGAAAGCGTCTCTTTTATTTATTTATTATTTTAGCCCCCTTTCAATTAATTTCAGATCAAATGTGATAATTTCAGAGACAAAAGGATACTTTAAAAGAGCCCGATATTAAGGCAAAAAGAGATATTCTTTGGAAAATCCAATTAATACTGAGCGTTTAATGTATAATTAAAAAGGCCAAATTAAAAATATAATGGACTTCCACTTCTGAATGATAATCTTATAAGTTTAAGTTCAGGCAGACAATCATTAGAAATGAGAAAAAGCTCAGAATCAGAAAAGTTAAAGATTAATCAAATGTAAGGATGAAGGAAAGTTTTCATTGAAAGCAACTTAATTTCAAGACTTTGTTCTTACATACATGCAGATATATCTTGATGGTAGAGATTTTCACTTGAAAATGTCATTTCAATAGAAATGTGATACTGCAGCCATAGTTAGCCAATTCATTTAAAAAAATTAATTTACCCCTAAAAGGTTTCTCCAAAATTTCTCCGATTATTATTCAAAAAGATAAACTTTTATATTTTATATTAATTACATGTAAAGTCGAATGTCAAGCCTTTCTGGTTCACTGTTGATCAGTTTGGCTTATAAATTAAAACTATTTACATTTTTTTGTTAAATTATGGATGCAAATGAACTTTTTCATCCATTATCTCATCTGTTAGTCCCCTATCCCCTCACTGGGCACAGGGCAGATCATTATAGTCTATCCTAGCCAAGCCCAGGACATGGCGCCAATCCATCACTGGAAGCACTCACACTTTTCAGTACCCAAGTCACCTGACCACTCGGATGGGGACTTGAACCCAAGACCTCAGTGCTGATAGGAAACTGCGTTAACCCTTTAAAGAACCCTTTGGGTTATTTGAGTATTCAATGTTCTATTTAGAACCATTTTCTTTATTAAAGAACCCCTGAAGAACCATCTTTAGCCTAGTGCTAACATACTACTAGAAATCCCATAGGGACTCCAAGACAAATTAGCACTACTATGGAGTGTATTTCTTGTTTAATGACTATGTTTTGACCTTTATGACCCTAAATGAGGTCTAGCACAAACAGACATGGTTCACCACTGCTAACAGGTTTGTCAGACAATGACTTCATGTAATGTGCTCTTGTAAAGGCCACCTGCGGGACCACATGTCATGTTTACCAGTTCTACATCACCAGCTCATTGAGACTTTGCATCAGTCTGGATATCTTACAGTTCTTTCTCTCTGAAGCTGGACGAGTGCTGAGTGGATGGTACAGTTTCTGTTGGAGGAGCTTCCATTGTGCCGTGTTAATGATGTTCCTTTGCGGTAGATGAGGATGAGGGTGAAGACGGCAGGGCTGAGAGGCTGAGGAGCTTTAACATGACTGACAGCTGCAGTAATCCTTCCTTTGTACAATACAAGGGGGGCAGGAGGGACAGGCCAGATGGAACCAGAGAGAAAGAAAGATGGAGAGAGAGAAGAGAGAGAGAGAGAGAGATAGAGAGAGAGAGAGAGAGAGAGAGAGAATCTGAAAGTTAAAACAGCTTCATTGCGTAAATCAATGACTATAAAGCATGAACAGAGCATTGTCTCTAAAAAGTGAAGCTTCCACAGCTCTAGCACCCCTCCTGGCTGTCAGGTATGTGTAGCTCCACCCATTCCTATGCTTTTCAATGTCGTTTTTCTAATCAAAATGGTCTTTCCATCCTACCAGTGATTAGTTATTAAATCATACTTCTACTATATTATAAGAATGCGTGGTTACACAAGGAAGTGACTGATTGACAGTCTTGGCTGGAAGACACTAGCTGCAATCAGTGTTCCCAGGGGCCCCGAGTGGCTCAGCAGACTAAGGCTCTGCCACTATGATCTGAGGATCGCGAGTTTGAATCCCAATCATGCTGCTTGCCGTCGACATCGACAGAGCAGAATTGGCAGTGCTCTCTCTTCAGGTGGGCAAGATGGCACACTCTCCCTAACACTATAAACAATGTTGACTGACTCAGGCGTTTGCCGGGTGATCCATCAGAACCAGGGATCTGCGCTTTCTTCTGAGCATGCTAGCTGCCCAGCGCCAATGTAACACCAGCAGTTCAGAAAAAATGGGCTTGATGTCACTGGTAGCAGAGGAGGCCTGTGCCCGTCTGATCCCTTCCCAAGAGAGTCAGTGACAATGCAAGTGAAGGTGACAGGGAGACTTTATAAAAGGGGTGGCTTAATTGGCCACTAAAAAATACATTGGTGACAAAATCTGAGGTATATATATATATATATATATATATATGTTCCTAATTAAGTTTTTAAATCTACTTTAAAAAATATAACAATAATATTATAATATAATTAACAATATAATATTAATAATGCCATTAAATGAGCGAGAAAGATAGACAGACATAGAGATGAATGAAAAACTTACAGAAACTATGAGAAAAAGTAAAAAAGAGAGAGGGAAGAAAATGGAGAAGAAAAGTGAGTGTGTTTGAGCATTTCATGATTGACATGTTGTGATGATTTGAAAACACAAACATAAACTTCTGATGTCAGTAAAGCAAATATTATAAAGTGAATCAGAAAAGAGAGAGATTTAGAGAGAGAGAGAGATTTAGAGAGAGAGAGAAAGAGAGAGAGAGAGAGAGATTTAGAGAGAGAGAGAAAGAGAGAGAGAGAGAGAGAGAGAGAGAGAGAGAGAGAGAGAGGGAGAGAGAGAGAGGGAGAGACTGAAAGCCACAGTAAAGCAGTTGGTCTGGATGGCTCTGGCCTGGTTTGGTTTGGTTTGGTTTGGTTTGGGCTGCTTTATTGCTGTAGCCGTGCGTCCGTCCTCTCAGCCTGTAGTCTGTGCGGTCAGCTCTGTGCAAGCAGAGCCTTTGATTGGAGAGCGACTCTGTGGGATGAGCATGAAGAACAACCTTCTGAAAAAAAGCTCAGTTGACCACAGACCATCTAACAGCCTGGATTTATTTACACTGCAACCCCAGAATGATATACAGCTCTGGTAAGGCTTTTCCTCTCAGCAGTTTGGTGGACATGTGTTTCCTCCAGTCCTGTTTGGCCTCTCTGTGTCTGGAGTTTAGTCCTTTCTCCACTGGTGATTCTTGGACTGTGTGAATAGGGTGACCACTGAATGGACATATTTAGAAAGTCCAAAGTCCATGAACCCAACTGTGTAATTATCAGAAATCACCAAAAAACAGAAAGACCTTTTTAGTTCATCATTTTTTGTACATCTGAACTGCAACAAGCAACATAACTCAACACACACCTAAATTCGACCAGGTCATCCAGATCTTAATGAATGTCTCACACACTTGTGGATGAGATTTAAAACATTCACTTTTTTAACCCTCTGGAGTCGCCGTTTCCATTGGTAGGTACAAAACTGAAATGTTGAAAATACTCTTATGTAACTCTGAGATTTTATTTTAGAAACAAAACTAAACATACCCCATAATCTTAAAGGGTCTACTTTTCAAATATATATAGCTTGAATCTAAATATATTTTTTGATATTTGTGAGAGGAGCTTAAATAAGCAGAGACATTTTTCAGATCGAGTCAGACAGCTGCACTTTTTTTCCCACGAAATGACATGATCTGTAATTCATATGATAATGACATGGTAATTCTGGACATTCCATTGGTGGGTTACCAGCTGTGTAATGTGTGTAATGTGTAAAGACACCCCATCAGACAAAAGAGCTCTCATTTGAGTGTTCACACCTATCTCATAAGTATTCAATCTAGGAACCACTGAATGAGGAAAACAGAGTGTCACCTCACAAGCTTTAGAAATAAAACCACATATAATTGGCTAGAAGTGTTTAGAGTGCTTTTTCACAATATATCAGCACATCTGAAAATATGTTGTTGGAAAGTCTAAGTTAAGCATCATTTATAATCAAAATATAGATTTATGACACTCTTACTGTTTTGACACTGTTGTTGTTGAGTGTGTGCTGAACAAAAGCCTGTGTAACACTTTGGGGGAAAAATAATTTTAGATGGGTATAATTAGTAAAAATCAGAGTGTCTGAAATACCCTCAGACTCCAGAGGCTTAAGTCACATTGACTAGTCTATGAGCATCAACAATATCAACACTATTTTACACTTACCTCATATGTAGTCCATCAGCTAAGACATGTCCTTCTTTAGTTTGGAACTGGAGTCACTAGAGCTCCACAGTCATCTAGTCATTTCTATGAAAGTACATCAATGAAGCTGTTTGAGTTGTTTTAGTGATTTGTAATAGAAACTACTATGCTATTTAGGTGACTATTGAGTTCTAGTGCTTGTTAGCATCGCCAGTTCTAAACTACAGAAGGGCAAGTCTTGGGTGATGGACTACGTCTGAGGTAAGTGGAAAATAGTGTTGATACTGTTGAAGCTCATCAGATTCAGCTTCATCGCTTTGATATCTGTTTGGACATTTGTAGATAAGCTGCAGGGCTTCTTCAAAATAAAGTCCCCCTGTATGATGTTAACTGTGCAGCCAGTGATGGTTTAATTACATCGTATTTGGCATCACCAGCATTTGTGTGAGGCAAACAGCCGAAGAACATTCCCTCAAATTTGATGTTCATATCTGGATAATTACTGGAAGTCTTAAACCATAGCATGATCTCCAGAAACTAAAACATAAATGACAGCTCTTTGATTCTCAGTGAATGAGCCCCCTCACTCCAGACTTCAAATGAAACATAAAGCAAAGGGATTTGAGAGTGAAACAAACTCCATTGATCTTCCAGCTTTCTTCTTAATTTTTACTAAACCGTTGGCTCAACACCAGAAAGATTTTTTGAAGCTTTCAAAACAGTCATTAATTCCGGGCTGGTAAACCAAAATCCGGCGCTGAATGCGTCTGAGTATCGCCGAATCCTACTCCATTCAAACATCATCCAGTAAAACATTTAGCAACCGCAAGCCGAGCTCGGAGGCCAGCAAACAGATGTCTGAAATGACGGAGGATAAATATTAAACTTTTAGCTCCAAATTTAAAAACAGCAGAGCTGGGAAGTGTCTTTCGGAGAACATAAGGAATCAATCTGGATGCTGTGACATATTTTCTTTATACTAAGAGCCTCACTTGTTGATATCACTTCAAGACTCCATTGATCCCAAACTATCACAAGAAGAAACAAATCTGATCTGAGTCTATGTTTGACAGACTGTAATGGTCAAGTTTGGGTATTAAGCCTAGAATCTCGTCCTCACAGTGTCTTATAACATAAGCTGAGTTTCCATCCAAATGACAGAATGTTCCACTACAGTTATGTGAAGAAACTTTAGATGACAAAGCTACCATTCGTGAAAGCAGGGGCAGTACTAGGGTTGGGATACGCTATAGCCGCCAGTCTTTTCTCAATAGCCCTGGGTCTTATATTCAACCCAGAACCAATCGACCACCAACCACTTCGTACCCGCATCCCCCCTTCTGCCCGTCTGAATGAAACTCTTCATGTGCACCATCACCCTCTGCCAACCCCCAGACAACAAACTTAATGCACACGTCTCCTGTACTGGGGGCTATAGCCACGGGTATCAATACTTCCTACGAATGCCCCTGCATCCAAACAAGCAAAATGGAAAGACTTCACTTTTAGCAGAATTATCTTTACACCCATTTGCAATCTTATTCTTTTTTTTTGTTTTACTCAATTTTCTGTCCAATGTACTGGTAGACAATCAACCCATCCATCCGCTAGGACTCTCCCAATCACTTGTAATATCCCTGACTCTAGGAGGGTAAAGAATAGCAGATGCTTCCTGCGCTGACACTAAGATCAGAGGATCGTGAGTTAGAATCCCTGGTCATGCTGCTTGCCATCAACAGCCAGGGCCTGAGAGAGCAAAACCTACGGTGCTCTCTCTGGATGGGTAGATGCTGCTCTCTCCTCATCACTACTACCATGCAATCTCCACTGGCTCAGGTGTCTGTTAGCTGCTGTATCAGAGATGGGGATCCTGCACTTTCCTCTGACCTTGTTGGCTTCCCAGCGATGATGTAACAGCAGGATTGCAAAAAGAGGCGGAGCCTGACTTCACATGCATCAGAGAAGGCTGTGCTAATTTTCACCCTCCCAGACAATACAACAAACTGGGAGAGTCCTAGCAGATACTACTAATACACTGGGGGGGAAATTGGGACAAAGAAAAAAAAGATTCACAAGATGTACAAAAACATCCAATAGTAGGTCAAGTAATTCTCGCAACACATAATAAGAAATATTACGATTTAAGATGTTTTTACTTGTCAAATTCTGATTTTTAACAATGTCGAGGAAGCAGTAGAGCGACCCAGGCTGGCAGGCTTATCCTAATGGTGGGTTTTATGAAGGTACGACTCTATCGCCTGCTGGCTAAATTGGTTGGAAGGAGGACAAAAACAGACAGAGAGATGTTTTGCTTGAGTGTACAAATCCTGGTCTGAACTCAAGGGGCAACACAAACCCTGAGATGACTGACGCCTCATTCTTTCTGAGTGACTGTGCAAGTGTGTGTGTGTGTGTGTGTATGTGTGTGCGCGTGTGCGTGTGTGTGTGTTTTGTGTCCGCATAATGAAAAGCGGTGAGTGAGTGGACCATATCCATTGCTCTGAGTGGCTGGCTGTGGCTCTTCTAATTTAAGAAGGGATTAGGCTGGAGGAAGCTCAGTGTACCCCCCTTGCTCTAATTGGGCATGGGTAATAGCCACAGTCTCCAAAAAAACTCCACCTTTTCATCTTACATGGTCCAAATGGACATTTAACATTGTACCAATGCTAGTACATTCATCCAATCAGTAAAGAGTTTTCTAGTGTTCTCCAGGCATCAGTGATATAAACATATTCACTAATCATGTTTCTCTGCTCTGGAGAATTACTCCAACATGACCAGGCTTAACAAACTACATATATACGTATATTTTCATAAAGTGCACTTTGTAGGATTGAAGCAGGATTGAGTATTGTTGCATTCTTCCATCTCTAAACTCAATCAACTATGCAGTGGAATTATAAATATTAAATGAATAATAAAAGTAGCAGAATTTGAATGTAGTTACAAACCAAAAAGCTTTAAAAGGTACTTAATAGAGTTCCTCCATCACTGAGGCTGATATGGTACAGTACACAGTTATGATATGAATGCATTGCCTATGGTCTGATACATATACCCCAGAGACAAGAAATACAATTTTCTGATTGGCTGGCAGGTAACAATCAATTCTGTAAAATTTAGTTTTTGAAATGATCCCCTCTCCCTGTGGACACTACAGCAAACAACAGACAAACAAACAAGCATAAATACGATGTTACATGTGGATTACAAACCAGCCAATCAGAGCAGAGCTGCAAACATTTCTGATTTCATTTACAACTCTGCATCATTTCACATCTATTCCTTACCATGCAAATCATCATCTGTTATCTTTCTCTTATCTCTCCTCGCAGTTTTTTCCTCAGCTCTCCATTCATAGGTTTAATTTCCCATCTGTTTTCTAGCACCCACACTTTCTCAGCAGGAATTACAGCACAGCTGTAAACGGCCAATCAGAGCTCATCAAATTATTCACGAACTCATCATATAAGGCAAAACTTGTTTCAGGCAGTAACACAGTCATACTGTTTTAAATGTGCCTAAATTCATTCTGACATAATTCACAATAATTTTACATAGACATCAGGGAACAATGTAAACAGAATAAATTATGCAAAATATACTCTAGGGCTTCTTTAAAAGTGGTGAGGCAACTAAAAGGTACTTTGAACACTTTTTCTAAATCAGTTTGTCCTGAAGTTTGTTGTCACTGTTAGTCTGGTATACGCCAAGGCAAGTCCAAATAGTTCATGCTCTTTGAACCACAGCTCTTCAAAACAGGATTTAGGATCATGGTAGGAGTAGGATCATGCAGATAAAAGTGAAATCCTAGTGAAAAGTATCCTCTATTTCTCATTATGAGATTATTATAAGAATATTACAACTTATTTTAGTAGTTTTCAATTTTATCTTTACTGCAAAAAACACATCTTTGGCAAGTTAGACAGATGTAGTTGTTTTAGTTGTTATTATTTACAGTTATGTAAAATTCATTTGCTTAAATCATTTATTTTAAGATTAAATTATCTGCGAATACAGAGAGATTGTTTTATGCAATGAAATTACTTTAAACAAAAAACGTGTAGTTTTAAACTAAGGAGTAATATATTAAGTCTTATTTTATTAGCAAATATGTTTGCTTTTTCCAACAAAATTAATTTAAAAAGAGTAAAATTGTAAAATAAAATAATTTTGCTACACACAATCACTTAGAAAAGGCAAAATACAGACATGAGAAAATAAATAATATTATATTCTTTCAACAATCTCATAATTAAAATGATAATATAACGTGATTATGGTTTACTTTTATTTAAAAAATTGTTTACTTGTCTAAACTTTCTCAGCTCAGTCAATCTTAAAAATAAATGAAAATTCTAAATAACTATCAGATGAATCAGAGGAATGTACAGTGGTACCCCTACTTACAAGCATCCCCACTAACGAGTAGGTAGCCCCAGGTAACGAGTCGAGATCTCTGAATATTTTTGTTCCAGGTAATGAATAAAATTCCAAGTAACGAGTAGTGTAAATTAGTTCAAGTATGCCAACCGCTAGGGGCGCGGCAGTCGCAGCATCCCCTAGATGCTAATGTAGAAGAAGAGGTCAGTCATTACCTTTGACCGTTGTCCAGTGAAAGTGAAAGTGCTAGTGAAAGCGATGCAAAGAAAGCAAAAAGTAGTGAACAAGAAAGTTAGATAAATTTTACTTTTACTTTTCTTATGATAAGTGTAACCATGCCATACACGTACGCCCGTCCTCCTGTCTTCCTTAGCACTGTTGGCCTTCCTCTCCTTAGCGGCCAGCCTACACGAGCGTCGTCGCCATCTCGTTCATTTTTTAAAAACCCATATAAACACATTATTTAGCATATTAAAGTATACTGTATATTGGCCGGCTGACACGGATTAATCAGTTTTACATGTATTCTTATGGGGAAAATGCATCCAGCTAACGAGCAAACCAGCTAACGAGTTCAGCTCCTGCACAGATTAAACTCGTAAGTAGGCTTACCACTGTATAAGTTTAAGGATGCAAATTGATTAGTCAATATACATTTTCTAAAAATACAATTTTAAAGTTATAAAACAGTAAAAAGCAAAGCTACATCTGAAATGGCGTCATGACAGTAAATCGACTAGTAAAATTGAATGGCTACTATTGCAAAAGTAAACTGAACAACCATGAGAAAATCAAAGACAATGATGTGGCAACACCTTGTCAATCATCTAAAAACACTTTACTAACCACCTAACATACCTTAGCAACCACCTAGCAACACCTTAACAACCACCTAAGATACCTTAGCAACCACTTAGCAACATAATAGCAACCACTGTGTATACCATAGCAACAACATAGCAACACCCTCACAAATACAAAAAAAAAAATCAAAAGCACTGATGTGGCAACACTTTATCAACTTCAAACACTTTAACAATCACCAAAGATATTTTAGCAACCACCTGGCAACACAATAGCAACCAATTTGTTTACCATAGCAACCACTTAGCAACACCTAAGCAAACACCTCACAACACCTTTGCAACCTTGTTAGACACATTAGCAACACAACCTTGCTTAGAGAGACTAAAAGTTCCCTTTTAATTTACTTAGCAAGTAAACTTTAAACTAAATAAAAATCTTTTTTCAAAGTAAATCAGTGCAAATATTTAGGCCCTATTTAAGATGTCTTGTCAAGATATATATTTTTGCAGGGAGGCAAACTTGTAGATTCGGGTGGACCGTCCTTTTGACACAGAGAGGCATCAGAACTCAGATTAATGGCTCAGGCTAAACTTTATAAATATATATATATATTTCCTAGCAGAGTGGGAAGAAAGTTCTGGAAGTTTGTGTGAGCTGCACAACATCTATGATGAGAGCGCAGAGCTGGCCTTTTAACAGCTCTCAAAGGGTACACACTTCAAACTGCTCTCAGAAGCCTCGCGAACAGACCCACACAGCCCGAGAGAGCAGACTCACACAGAGAGAAAGAGAGAGAGAGAGAGAGAGAGAGAGAGAGGGATAGAGAACTGAAGAAGCTGGATGAGTGCAAAAATTCTCTCACCAAGAAACTCTAAATAAAAGAAAAGGCCAAAAAAGTCTGGGTTTTAAAAAAAAGAAAGATTCTGATTGGATGAGATAAGAGCGGGCCGCCTGCCTGACTTCTTCTTTTCTCCTCTTTCTCTCCTTTTTGCGCCTTGCTGAAATAAGGAGTTGCTTTTTCCATCTGATTGAGTGTAAGACTAAAAGAGGACCAGCGTGAATGTGCCCACTAGCTTTTAGTCAGTAGCCTAATGAGATCCTGAGGGAAGGGCCACTGTCAATCATCCTTTTCTTTTTTCTCTTCTCCCGCCAACACTACCATGTCGTCCTGTACCGCAGAACCAAGGGGCATGAAATAATTAGAGATCACCAAGTTACCACTACTTTACACTTCATACTTTATTTATTATTATTTTTTCTATAGGCAGGGAGGGGAGGGCTGTGCACAGCTCATTTGCATGTGGGGGCCGGCGCCTGAGCACAGAGGCCTCTCAGAACATTTTCTGAACCTGGAAAAAGATGGAATTGCAGGAGGATCCTTTTGGCTTCCATTTCTCCCTGCATCCACTTTCTGCGGGCCTGCTTTTTATTCTTTCTTTTTATTTCATGCGTCTGGTTTAATGCACACGGCTGTAAAAGGCCTTGAGATGCAGCTGAGTTACAGTAGAACATCCACACAGGCCTATGATGAAAGAGAATACAGCCACTATGGTGGCTGGAGGAGCACTCTGCTTCAATAGAGGTAGGGGAAGAAGGAGAGAGTGAGGGAGTATGAGGGAGTGCTTTTGTTTATTGTTAAACAGATAGAGAGTGAAGGATGAGCCAGAGTGATGAAATATTTAAACACAGGCGTAGGATGACTCAAGTATCTGTAAAGATCTCGTTCCCACCTGGTTGTTTGAGTATCAGGAGAATCTGGAGAGTGTTCACGTAAAGGTCCAGTGTGAACGAAGCACATTTAAAACAGATTCACTCAAACCACTTTAGGACAGGTTCTGAGACCAGAACCCCAGCCAAGACAGTCAAAACTCCAACATATAAAACCAAAATCCTGCTCAGTACAGTCAAAACTCCAACCAATACCACCCAGAACCCAACCCAGTAAAACCCAAATCCTGCTCAGTACAGTCAAAACTCCAATCGATAACACCCAGAACTCAACCCAATAAAACCCAAATCCTGCTCAGTACAGTCAAAACTCCAATCAATAACATCCAGAACCCAACCCAATAAAACCAAAATCCTGCTCAGTACAGTCAAAACTCCAACCAATACCACCCAGAACCCAACCCAGTAAAACCCAAATCCTGCTCAGTACAGTCAACACTCCAATCGATAACACCCAGAACTCAACCCAATAAAACCCAAATCCTGCTCAGTACAGTCAAAACTCCAATCAATAACATCCAGAACCCAACCCAATAAAACCAAAATCCTGCTCAGTACAGTCAAAACTCCAACCAATACCACCCAGAACCCAACCAAGTAAAACCCAAATCCTGCTCTGTACAGTCAAAACTCCAACCAATACCACACAGAACCCAACCCAATAAAACCAAAATCCTGCTCAGTCCTCAAAACTCCACCCAATAAAACCAACATCCTGATCAGTCGTCAAAACTCCACCGGATACCACACAGAACCCAACCCAATAAAACCAAAATCTTGATTAGTACAGTCAAAACTCCACCCGACACCACCCAGAACCCAACCAAATAAAACCAAATTCCTGCTCAGTCGTCAAAACTCCACCCAATAAAACCAAAG
>BRDA01046351.1:0-11448 GCA_036984385.1 Crenuchus spilurus
AGAGAGAGAGAGAGAGAGAGAGAGAGAGAGAGATGCCATTGTTGAATTCTGCAGCACCCTCATTATTCCTGCTTGTCTTCTCTCAACCAGCGTGTATTGATTAGACCATGTTAGTGATGGATGGTGCACCTTGATGACAAGCTGGCTGGTGCCTGATGTTAGAGTCACTGTGTGTGTGTGTGTGTGTAGGTGTGTGTGTGTGTGTGTGTGTTTGGAGTGTGTGTGGTTGCATGTTTTTTATGCTTTTGTGGTTGCATGTGTAATTTCAAGGATGCCCTGACTTTTGTAGGAAAAGCAGCTCTAACCTCTGAAACAATAAAATGATCCTGACTTTGTAAAGTCTGTTCTCTCTCAAAACTCAAAAAGTCTTTTATTAAAAAAAAAATTGTTTTGATTATTAAAGTTAATATAAATTTTATGTTCATTTGTATTCCTAATTTAATAAAAAAATATTATATAGTTTATATTCATTGCATGTAAAGCGACATATTTCAGACCTTTTTGTTTTAATGTTGACGTATAGCTCATTAAAATAAAAAATCCAGAATTTCAAATTATTACAGTGTTTCATTTAGACTTTGAGGAAATTAGTATTCAAACAGAAGAACAACCAGAGGCTTGATATACAGTATGTCACTTTAAGTGCAGTTTTTGTCAAATAAATGAATATAAATGACAATTTTTACAATATTCTCATTTTTGGAGATGCACTTGTACTATGTGTTTGTCCACTTTCTGTTTATTTGAAGTTAACACATTAGAAAAAGCCCAACATATGTAATATGTCCTAACATAGGACACATATTAAGCCTCACTTTTCGCAGTCTCATGCTCACTGTACATGAAAATAATACATATGGGACATTATAATTATAGGGTACATACATAAATCTGATTCATATATGATATTATTACTTATATCAGTGCCTACGTATAACTGTATGTCCTTTAATGATAGAAAAACAAGTTTGTGTGTGAGTGCCTACAGGATTAGCTCTTTACAGTGAAGCCCATCTGAGTCTCCAGCCCTCTTCCACTCTTGACGTCTCTCTCAGGACCAATAACATGTCCCTTGATTTAGTGCGGGGAGCTTAGGCTGAACTTGTGTTTAATAAGCAGTGCAGAGTTGGGCATCCCCTCCAGGACTTTGGGGATAATTACCTCATTTCCATCTCCGTCTGATTGGGGGTGGGAGGAGGAAGCACATGACTGGGAATAGGGAGTCACTGAGGGTCCTGAACAGGAGGAGGAGTGGAGCCCTTTAGGTTATTGGATGTTTTATGATTTCTGCTTAAAGGGCAGGAAATTTATGGCCACATATGTAAATGCAATTAATCAAATTTTGCACTCAATTTTCTTTGGAGCGTCAGCTCTATGAAAGAGGAGAGCTGTATCATTCTCTGATTGTTACAGAGAGAGTGCAGGTTCATAATGGAAAAGCTCAGTACTTGGCTGTTTGGCAAACATGGTACTGTTGACAGGAATCTTGGCCAACTCAGATTCTTCTCAATAATTCAGAGAGTGAGTATAGGTGTGTGTGTGTGTGTGTACAGCAGGGGTGCTAGCTGAACAAGTGTGCTGAGAAACACCTCGATTATGATGTTGACTGTCTCTCTTTTCTCTCAGAAATCTCCAGAATCATCCTGTCTGGACCAAATCAGCCTTTTATTCAGTTTCTGCTTATTTGATTCAGTATTAATATCAGCAAAAATGGCAAAATGGACGTTTATTGCAAATCAAGGCCACAAGGCTGATTTTAATGATCATCAGCTCTTCCGAGACTTACTGTCCATAAATGAATATCCAAAAGGAGAACTCCTTTACATCTCAGCAATGTCTCCTGGATAACAGTGATATCTGATTGAAACACACTGGCAATGTTAGCTTAACTTTAGCTGAGATATCTCTACAGATCAAAGTAAAGGTAATAATGCTCAGGTGTACTAATGACAAGAATTTCACAATGACCCATTTCTCATTTACGACAAAGAGCTTAACTTTTACTGTGAAGAATTACTAGTCCAAACTACATCTCCAAAAAATTAAATATGCTGATAAAGCAAAGTTGTGTTCATTCTGTAATTCAAAAAGGTAAACTGGCATATGTACATATTCCAGACCTATTTTGCTTTATTGTTGATGTTTAAACGTAATGTACTGAGACACCAAAATAAATATTCTAATGATTTGTGATACAGGACTTCTGATTAATTATTCATATTAATTATTATATATATTAATTATTATATTAATTATATATTATGATTAATAATTAATTTCCATAATTTCATTCAAAAAGTTAAACGTTATTTTATATTATTTTATATTTATTAATAAAGTTTATAACTTTATTAAGATTATTTTCAATTTAAATTATTTCAAGTATTTATTTGTTCATTTTCATTTTTGGGGGGCTTCCAGCTCATTAAACCCATGAAAACAGTATTTCAAAAAATTAGAATACTGTGGAGAAATCAGCCCAAACTACTTCTCAGATTTTGCAGAAAATAAAATAAATTAGAATCACATCAAATCAGTCAAAATATGGTACTTTCAAAACAAAATGTCGATCTTCAATACTTGGTTGGGTGTGACGTGGCATTGATACAATCAGCCTGTGGCATTGCCTGGGAGTTATGGAAGCCCAGATTTCCTTGATGCTTGCTGTCAGCTCTTCTTAGTTGTTGGGTCTGGTGGCCCTCATGTTCCTCTTGAGAATACCCCATAGATTCTCAATGGGGTTTAGGTTCAGCAAGTTGGCTGGCCAGTCAAGCACTGTGATGGCATGGGCATCAAACCAGGCTTTGGTGCTTCTGGTGGCATGGGCAGGGGCCAGGTCCTGCTGGACAATGAAATCTGCATGTCTATACAGATCCTCAGCAGAAATAATCATGAAGTTCTTTAAGGGTAGAGGAGGCAGATGCAGCATGGGTCAAAAATCAAAGCTATGAATTGTAACTGAGACTGTGGCTGTGATAACTTTAACTATACATGAGCATGATGACAAAACAATAGCATGGTTGGCAAAACAATGACGGACGAGGACTGTGACACACAAGGGAACATTTAAACCAAATGTAATCAGAACCGAGATGAGGGACCAGGGCTGTGGAATCACAAGACAGAACGAGGGCATGATGTAGGCTGAGAAAAGACGGCACGTGGAAAACATAAACAAACAGAGTGTGAACAAGACTTAGACAGAGACTAGGTTGTGGCAGGAGGTTTCACAGAAATATATACACTTATAGGTCAGCACTCTTACACCATCAGTCGCCTGCTATTGCAAGTTTCCTGCTATTAAAGCCCTCAGTTATCCTTGACAGCACGGGTCATTGGTAATTTCACCCTGTGTTGTGTAACGATCTGTGCATAATGTATTGGTACTCTGTACAGGAGCGGTGTTCATGGTGTGAACATACAGGATAATGAACTCAATTCAGAAGACACAATTTCTGAAACACTTTGTAAGCAACAGGGTTATTGGTGGACTTTTCCAAAATTGGGGTGTCAGGTTTAAGTGTGCTTGGATGCTGAAAGTGGACATTTTCAACACAGACTGAGAAATAATTAGTCCACATTTTTTCACCATAATCTTCATTAGTATTAAAGTTATTCTTGATTGAGTAAAGAAGAAAATGGGATAAAATGTATATATACAGTCAATTTTAAAACACTCACAGTGTTTACATAGTAAATTATACACTTTATTTTCACAGTGGCCCCTATAATTTACTGAAGACACCAAAGTAAAGGAGAATCCGTAAAAACTTCAGAATGTGGTTACTCTGCTCCATTTACTTTCTGCAACATCTCTCCAGAGAATACAGTGTTGTGTAACTGTTCTGTAGCTTCATAGCTGTCATGTAAACACATCCACCGTCCCTCAGTCCAGCCCATGCTGGAGCTGAGCTGGACAAAGTGGAGTATGTGCTGAAGGGCAGACATGCACAAGGCAATATTGCACCAGTCACCTTGACTCTGCTCTGCTCAGGAGCCAGTGAGCATTTCCCTTCTCCATGAGTGCTTACGCTTGGCTTCAGGGCCCTCTAATGATCCTCTGTCTCTTCAGGTTAGTCATGCTGGATGCAGCTCTTAACCCTTCTGCCCGTCGCCCTTTTCCAGCCTCTGCACCTCAAATCCACCGAGATCTTAGACTATTTGCCTCTAAAGATGTGACTCATTGCTGAATGAGGAACCCTGTAATAAATGGAGCTGGTCAGAGGTTAACTTGCAGCATTCATGGGATTTGAATGGATAAAGAATATTCATTTTATTCACTTAAACGGGTCTTTAGCTTGTTTAATAGGCTGTTTGCCATTAGCCATGATTGACGTTACTGATACATTCATTTTATTTTGTCACTGTTGGAACAAATTGTATCACCAAAGTGGAAGTCAATGTAAACAGATTAACATGTTCTACTCATTTTATTTTTGTTTTAATATATGTTGAGAAAAGATATCAACAGAACCATATATATATATATATATATATATATATATATATATGAGTGTGTGTGTGTGTGTGTGTGTGTGTGTGTGTGTGTGTGTGTGTGTGTGTGCGCGCACGTGTGTGTGTATGGTATGGTATAATTCATATACAGTGGTAACCCTACTTACGAGCATCCCTACTAACGAGTATTCCAGGTAACGAGTCGAGATCTCAGAATATTTTTGTTCCAGGTAACAAATAAAATTCCAAGTAACGAGAAGCGTAAATTTGTTCAAGTATGCCAACCGATAGGGGCGCTGCAGTCGTAGCATCTCCTAGATGCTACCATAGAAGAAGAGGTCAGTCATTACCTTTGACCGCTATCCAGTGAAAGTGAAAGTGCTAGTGAAAGTGACGCAAAGACAGCAAAAGGTAGTGAACAAGAAAGTTA
Organism: Crenuchus spilurus; assembly: GCA_036984385.1. Lineage (NCBI taxonomy): Eukaryota > Metazoa > Chordata > Actinopteri > Characiformes > Crenuchidae > Crenuchus > Crenuchus spilurus. Next base: position 4,886 of record BRDA01046351.1, read on the forward strand.
GATACATTTTACTTTTACTTTTCATATGATAAGTGTAACCATGTCATACACGTACGCCCGTCCTCCTGTCCTCCTTAGCCGCCAGCCTACACGAGCACCGTCGTTGTCTCATTTATGTTTTAAAAAACCCATATAAACACATTATTTAGCATATTAAAGTATATTGTATATTGGTCGGCTGACACGGATTAATCAGTTTTACATGTATTCTTATGGGGAAAATGCATCCAGCTAACGAGGAAACCAGCTAACGAGCTCGGCTCCTGCTCGGAGTAAACTCGTAAGTAGGGTTATCACTATATATATATATATATATATATATATGATATAATTGAACCACTTACTTCTAGGAAGAGTAAGTTCATGAGTGGGATGTCCATTTCAAAGTTATCTTATTTCTGGCACTGTCTTTTACACACTAACTTTCTTATATTTATAGTCATTGACACAGATGAGACAGTTACAAATTGATTCAACACACTTAAAACAAGTTGAGACAGAGGTGCAATAAAACATATGAGTAACACTGTTCTGGAAGGTTCAACAAGGTTGAATCTAAAAGGAGCATCCACCAAAGTCTCAGTCTGTGCAAGCAAGGATGGGTTCACCACTTACTACCAAACTTTATGAGAGACCTGTCAGTCAGTCAGACCAATATACTACTATGTTTCTTACAGCTACATTTAAGAGAACTGGAGAAAATTGGATAATTGCAGAAAACAATTGTATTTGTACAAATATGTCCGCACTCAAAGGCATCAGTATGTTCTTGAATTGATGTGATTTCTGCTATTACCAAACATATTTCCCAAAAAATTCCAAATAAAAAAACAACTTTGAGAAAACTGCAGAAGTAGATTAAAAAATTTTTTTCTTAAGAATGGTTAATGAATGAGGCCAAATGTTTCTCAGTGAAAGAATGTAAAGAATTGAGGTCTTTCACCATTTACAATTACATAATATCAAGAAAAGATTCAGGGAGTTAGGGGCAATCTTGGCACACAAAGGCCAAAGGAGGAAATCACTGCTAAATGGAGCAGGAGTACTTTGGAAAATAATTGCGTTAACACAATCTGCAGCTGTATCAATGGAAGAGGATGGCATTCTTTCCCTAACACTAATAAGTAATGTTGGCTGGCTCAGGCATCTGCCTGGTGATCCATCAGAACTGAGGATCCTGTGCTTTTCTCTGAGCTACAGACCTGATGCAATGTATCAGTAGCAATTTAAAAAGAGGCGGAGCTTGAATTTACATGCATTGGAGGAGTCCTGTGTTAGTCTGCACCATACCAGAGTCAGGGACATTACAAGTGATAGTGAAAGCCAATGAATGAGCAAGTCGATTGGATACCTACACACTGGGGAGAAAATTGGGTAAAATGTTTAAAAATAATAATAATAATATTACTTCCAGTTTCATCTAAATATAAAAGTTTGTTTATCACAATTGTTAAACATGAACTTCATCATTTCAGAAATATAACAGCACATCCAACAATAAAGGCAACAAATAATAGAAATCAGCACAGATTCTACATGTGGATCCATTTTACTATCTACATTTGTAGATTGTACAATAACAGTAAAGGATATTCATTATCAAACATGCAGGGTTTAGGCAGCTCACCTGGTCTTATGTAAAATTATATAAAGTTAATTGTATAACTTATGTTAGTTTTTGTATAAAATCATACAAGTCATAAGGAATGTTTAAATACATTGTTATTCATTTATTTAAATTATGTAATAAATACCTTTATGATTCCTTTAATTAAAAAAAAATTTATTTATGATTTACATGTAATTTATCTACATTTATAATGATAAATTATATTTTTTTTCAGTAATTCAATAAGTACTATATAGCAAATTATAAAGTCAGTTCCAACATCCTTTTCTGTATTTGATATTTGTGATATTTTACAATAAAATGTACTAAAACACACCACAGCACATTATTTCATGTCAGAGATACTCTAAGGATTTTTCCCCATCAGGACAAAAGGGGAAAAAAATCAACCTTCACTCACTTTCATGAAAAAGTTTCCTAGAATAGTAAGTAGATAAGTGCCTTGAATTGGCATAATTAGTTGAGTTTAGAATGCAGATTTAAATATGCTTATTAATTCCATTCTGCTCATTTCATATGACTGACTGCACTTAATTAAATCAGATTGATTAGACCTTTCGCAGACTTCCCCCACAACCACATAATTATGACAAATAGAGCACTCGCTACAAATGGAGGCCTTTGACGACTTCTCTTCCTGTCACCTTTAAAGGTACGACTACGCTCACACCTTCTGTCCATATAGGCAGAGAGTGCCAAAGGAAATCTTTAACACTGAGGAAAGAAATGCTTTTCCTTCAGGTACCTTCTGCAATACCCATCTAGCTTGTTATGGTACTTAATATAGGCAACTAGATGTTTTCCCTGTATTGTTGAAAAATAGTTGTTGTATATATAATAAATATAATTTAATTGCCTTCAAATTTGCCCGAAAAACTCCAATGGCATGTTTAAAGATGAATCTCAAATTATATTACATAAACTTAAATATTTTAATTTAACTCAACTGTTTAAAATAATTCATTTAAGTTATTTATTTAAGTAAAAACAACTATTTTGTGCTGCAATATAAGTATCACTAGCCCACATTTGAACATTTAATCAGTCATAAAAAATGTTTTAATGTTTACTTTTTAGAATTAAACCAATCATTTGTTTCCATGACTTTAAAATTGATATATGTAAATTAACTCTCTCCTGATTGGTTATGTTGTATCAGGTAAAGCACTTTTTGTAGTTCTCAAATCAATGGGTGGATTTTTTTTTTTTTTTTTGTAAATGGAGATAAATAGGCTAGATAGATAGATAGATAGATAGATAGATAGATAGATAGATAGATAGATAGATAGATAGATAGATAGATAGATAGATAGATAGATAGATAGATTTGTGTGATATCACAAAAATAGGAGATTTAAAACAGCCACATTCCATATTTTCATAATAAGGACTGTGTAGTTAATGTTATGTTTTACATCTTGAACAACTTGTTTCCATATTTTTATAGAGTAGAATCCAATTGGTAGTTAAGTTCCTTTATTTCACAATTTTAAATGATACAAGCTCTTTAAGTATTTAACAGTAGTTGGCCAGCAGGCAATAACCAAAAAGAGTTTAGAGAAATAAGAGATGTGGAGATCACACATTGTTTCAGGGTTTCAGTGGAGTCTTGGCAAAAGCAGGCTGATGATATTAAATTTTAATATTGTTAGCCGCTAGTATTGTTTTTAGTAGAGCCTGAGGTGTTATATCTGCATGATCATTTAATATTGGCCACAAGAGTCAATTTGAAGAGCAGTGTCTGTGCTCTTGTGTCTGTGTGAAATTTTCAGCTCTAGCTCTGAAAATAGGAAAACTTTGGAGCCAAATGGAACAAAAATGTACATGCAAATGAATATTTGTAGGCTAAAACTAACACTAAAGGTTTTTAATTGGATTCATATACTCATATTCATTTAATTGTCTATGCATATTTACAGAAACCTAGGGTTATACAGTATGAGATGTTTGTTATAATTGTGGTAATTGTAGAACAGTATGCTTGTGTGATTTTGTCATTATTATGTGTAGATCTACAAATTAGAATTATGAGCAATGTTTGGGATAGGAGCCTAAATATTTCAATGCCAGCTCCCAAATATTTTTTTAAAGTGAAAGTAAAGTTTGTGCCCTCTCTACACATCAGTCTGCTTTTTTTTATAAGCAAAACAACTAATTCTCTATAATTTTCCAGCCAGTAGGTCTCATTCCCCAAACTAAACATAATGTTCAAATGTATTCAAATTGATTTTTTTAGCATGTTTCAAAATTGATGTTGTGACAAAGCAACTTTATTGAAATTCAGGCCCAAACCCCTAGTGAGCAAAAGTGACAAGAAACCTTCACAGGAACCAAGACTCTAAAGGTAAAGCCAATGTTCTCTTTGGTTTGACTTTGATTTATAGCAGCAAATCTTTTCAAAATCACATTTAACATCTGAACAATGTTTCATGGCATATAATGGTGCATGGTATATTGTTTTATACATTTTATTTTACATTCTGAGAACATTCAAAGATCATGTTCCCAGAATCAAAACTGAACAAAAAAGGGAATATTTTTAGAAGAAACATTGTTTTTCCAGATTTGAGATTGCTATGTAAATGCAGACATACTGGAGAACATATACACTCTATGGAAGAAAGTATTGGAACACCTGTTAATTTATTCTTTCTTCATAAATCAAATGTATTAAAAATTTGATCCTGCTTTTGTTGGAGTAATCATCTCTAAGAGCATTAGTGAAGTCAGGATGTTGGATAATCACCACCCCACCTCATCCCCAACTCATCCCACTAGTATTGGATGAAGCACCATCATTCCAGAGCACAGGCATTCCACTGCTCTACATCTCAACATTGTAGGACTTCAGACCTCTGTAGCCCACACCTGGCATTAGACATGTTGCCAGTAGGTTCATGTTTATCTGCTCCAGAGTCCTATTCTACTGGCAGAACTACTCTACATGTACAAGCTGTGTGTGCATTTGTACATCTGTGTCAGTAATGGCAACTTAAAGTACTTAAAGAAGGGATGTCCACAAACGTGTGGACATAAAGTGTATCTTTATTTAACAGATCTGCTATAAAAAGACATTTTAACTACCTCCCTGACTATTCCTAGTATTGCGATGGCTAAGCTGATGCTGGTATTCAGTACGAGAAGCGATGTAACATGTTTATTGTTCTCAAGATGAATCTCTGTTCAGCATCCTTTGAAATAGTGGTAAGACGTCAGTTTTTCGCATATTGACAGGCCACTTTGAATAACAGCTTACAAAAAAGGATGGAGCGGCAGAAACAAAAGGCATAAAAAAGCACTCCCCAGGAGCCGATGAGTTAATGGTTGATAGGGTTATTGTTGGTGAAGTGTTTCTAGAGCTTTGATTGGGATTTTGAGTGGAAATTATCTCACTGGGGGGGTGGCTTTGTCCAACTGTGAGTACTGTTCATTAACACACACTCTCTTTTGCTCTCTCTCTCTCTCTCTCTCTCTCTCTCTCTCTCTTTCACTCCTACTCTCTCTTTTTGTGTGTCTGTAATATTTCTGTAGATAACATCCAGTAGCAGCAGCAGCACAATGAGGTGAGGAACTGTTGAATGTGTCTGGCACTGACTGAGTTCATAAATACCGCTCTTTGTTGGAACATCTCCTTATCTCCTCTCTCCACTGCTCTCACTGCATGAAATGGCCTGATCTAGCAGCTTGAGGACAGGGGCTATCAGATGACAGCCAGAAACCTCCAATCTGGAGCGAGTCTGAATAGCCAGCACAGTCATGATTCTTCACATATGCACATTACAGCTCAACCAATGTGTTGGTTGTATGATATTATTAGCCAATATTCCGATTTATTGTACTGGAATTATTTGAAACCCATACTGACAATAAAAAGATTTTTAAAAAGTGCTAATAATATCAGATTGTTTATTTTTGCCTATATTAAATTATTATTATTATTATTTTTATTATTATTATTATTATTATTATTATTATTATTATTATTATTATTATTAATAATAATAATAATAATAATAATAATAATAATAATAATAATAATAATAATAAAGACTGTATTAAATTATAACAATATCATTAATACTGATATTAATATTCATATTGGTCAGGTTCAAAATGAAGGGTGTTTAAAGGAATGTTTCAGAACAATTGTGCACTTGCTATGGAGATTTTTTGATCAGTGTGATGTCCAAATTAAGCTCTTTTTAGTTTAGAACTAGAACTGTAAGTCTACTTCTAACAAATATTAGAATCCAGTCAGCACCTGAGTAGTCCACATTTTTAAGCTTCTATAAATGGTGCTTTGAGCAATGCCATAGAAGTACCATTTTGGGGGTGGCCCCAAAACTGGGGTAGTCATTACCTGGTTGGGGTCGCCATGACCTAGTCATTAGAAAACCTACTTTGTGACTAGAAGGTTGATGGTTTGATCCACTAAGACATCACTCAAATAATGTGTTGTGGCACCTTTGTTTTTAAGAATGTATTACATAATGAATGTTTATTAACATTTACAGTTCACAAGAAGTCAAACTATGTCCTAGACCAGAACTACTAATTGGTGTGACCTGGATTAACATCGGGATGTGGTTTGAAAAAGTTTTTTGTAATCAATTTTTTACAAAAATGTTTGTTCAGATTAGACAACTATTGAGTTCAGGTGTTTATTAGCAATTTTAACCCTGAAATCAATTATAAACAAAGATGAACAAATATATTAAATGATTGCATCTGGGTAAGTGTAAAATTGTGTAAATTGGATTTGTTGCCAAACCGTTCTTTAAGCAATTCATTACTGGTTCATTATTGTCCAGACTATTGTCTTTCTCTGTACTTTATGCATGTGAAAGCTGGAAAACACAAAAGCAGGACAGGAAGAGTACTGATGCCTTTGAACTTTGGTTTTGGAGAAGACTTTAGAGAACCTTGGACAGTA
>BRDA01046352.1:1406-15620 GCA_036984385.1 Crenuchus spilurus
AATAATAATAATAATAATAATAAATAATTATGATTATTAGTTGGTAATAATTTGACATTAATAAATAAAAAACATCAAAAAAAAAAAAACTACAAAAAATAAATAATTACAGTTTAATAATGGTTGATTATTAGTATTAATAAATAATAATAATAATAATAATAATAATAATAATGTCTTTGCCTTCTCACGTCTGCATTATAATTGTCAACAATTTGGGTGTGGGCATATAAAAAAGCAATTTGGGTCAAATGCCAACAACACAATTGATGCACTACCACATGGCCACTTGCACTCTTTGTATTTTAAGTGAAAATTCAATCGGTCCTCATATACACCCTGTTAATGGTCATGTGTCAAGATGAGCTGATGACTTTCCAACACTCTCATAACTGGCGCTGTGTAATCACGAGAACAAATGATCTAGACCGACTCTTGTCCTTGTTCACCTTCAACTGGGGTTCATCATAAAAATGCATTTATATTACCAACACACACTAAAGTAGCTTTTGAAACATTGCTGGTTCGTTTGCCGCCTCCGCTTTAGACCATCTGAGGGACTGTTTGCATTTGCAATCTGCTCTTTGCCCTCACAGCCATCCAACTGTGGTCTCTGATCCACCCTGATCTTTATTTCCACTTTCCCTTCACATGACAGAGAGGGGGATGGAGATGGAGAAATGTGGGCTTTGACTGCTTAAAATTAAAAGGTTGATTTTTGTATGTTTATTTTTACTTTCTTCATGGGAACTTGGTCATTGTGGCTATCATCTGTGTAGATGAATAAAAAGCAGCTTCTGTATTGTAAAGCTGCTTTTATGGTTTGGATAAAATGATCAGTGACACGTGTCTTTTCATCTCTAGATGCGCACATCTCTTTAAAACGACCTCGATTCTTAGAGGTGAGACTTGGTGCCCTGTATATTGGACTCTTATATGGCTGGCAGCTTATGATGATGCACCATTAACACTGGTACTGAGGACCACAGATCAATATAAACTCAATACTGAAGTGGTCAAACACCTCACCACTGTCCACTTTTCTCTTTGGAGACCAGAGGGTCAGAGCAGGTACAGAGCTTTAATTAAAGTCAAACAAGAGGCAGGTTGTCTGGAGGTGAGTATTCAGTAAATAAGTGTAGTCTGTGTGTGCATTATCTGGCCGTGAGGCTGTTTAAACAGCACAAGGCCAGGCTGTACTGGGACAGCAGAAGCAGACAGCATCGTCCTCTGGCTGAGGCCATCTGCACAGCCACCAGCCGGCCTGCCTCACACCTGTTCCCCTCTCCCCCGCTTCCACTGGCCCCATGTGGGTCAAACGTATGAAACCAGACACGGCCATGGCCTAATGAAGAGAGGGTCAGCCTGCTGGTCCTGCGCCTGCACCAGTGTGTACTACTGTAGATGAGCTGAAGTATGAATATAATTATTGTATAGAGAAATGCATTTAAAGTGACTTTGAAGCATTGCATGTGGAGAATCTTTTTAAAAGTAATAAAAATGTAAAAAAACATTATGTATATGACTATCCATTGAAAGGATCATTAGGGGTTGCTCCTTTATACAGTAACAGCTTCCTGTATTCTCTTTAACTGTTAAAGAAGCAATAATAGAGGTGATACACGTAATAAAATCCTTTCTGAAACCATTCTTGTACTGTCATGGCAAATGCGCTTTACCTGATATGCATGCGCAAGAACATTTGCTGTTGAGTAATTACTGCACACTTTAAACGACGAACTGCAGACGTTCTGGCCAAAAGCCAAGTATCTTATCAGTGCAGTATGGGACTCACTTCATTAGTGATGTCACCCAATCGTTAACCCCTTACCTAAACTAGCTTATTTTCCCATCAGGCTCTTGCACCAATACTTAGCTTGTTTAATCGGTATGCCTATTTGTCTTTGTCCACTTTGGTGAAATATGCCACACTGCTCATTGCCAAGTTCACATTTACTGCAGATCTGCTGGTGAGCAATGCTCACAACTGACCGCAATTGTGAAAATGGTCTGTAGACTCAAAAATTTGAAGCTGTAGCCAAAGAAAAGGAAAACGGCCAACGTCTGTTGACGGCCATGTTCACCCTGTAGGCTGAGTTCTTAGGGAATTCACCCGAGAAACAGTATGCTGCAAAGAAACCTGCAACAGCTTTTCTTCTTCTTTTTCAAAGCTTTGTCATGTATGAGGCTCTTTATATTCATTGAAGACCACATTCGGACTTGCTGACACACTCGCCTCTCGGCTGGAAGTGAAGGCTGGGAGATGTTTTTGTGTGTGTGTGTGTGTGCGGGGATAAAGCCTTCTCTTTGCGAGGGCCGTCGATTTGCTTCAGTGCAGGCGATGAAGGCAGGCGATGAATTATTGATGTGGATTGCATCTCCTCGAACCTATGCTTCAGATCGATAGGAAGCATTGATGGGGTACAAATTTATTCACAAGAGGAATTTAGCACGCTGGTTATAGAATTTCATCACGAGTGAGATGAGTGAGTGGCGGCGAGTGTGAGGATGGAATTTTAAAACGTCAATGCACTACAGCCATTAAGTTTCCAATGATTCTTTTATTGTTTACAGAGAAGATCAAGCCAGTGGAGGACATGGATTGTTGGATCTTGAAAAACGATGATGTTCTTAGGCGTATTATTTCAAGAAGTAATGGTGAATGGCGTGTCAAAGCCTTGTGGGACGTTTCAGAAGAAGGAATGGACGTTCTTAGATGTTGGATTTCGAGCCATTTCTGCTGGTCCGTTCTTCGTGAAATATTCCCACAATGCAAAGGACAGGTGGTGTTTACAAATGGTGAAGAAATGTAAAAAAGCTACAAGCTTGTGGTTGCGAAATGTGGATCTGACAGTGATGAAATGCTGTTCCTATGCATTTCAGAGCATGAGCGGAGCTGCTGTAGGCTTCAGCGTATATGTGAGTTGGTCCAGGGTTAACCAAACAGCCCACTGCTCCACTGCTCCAGCTGACAGGTGTCCTGGCTGCCTGCCCTTGCTCTCTCTCTCTCTCTCTCTGTCTCTCTCTCTCTCTCACTCACACTCTCGCTCTCTCCCTCTTCTGTTAATCCAATACTCATTTACCAATTAACATCTCTTTCTCTCCATCTTCCTTACGTATGTATGCGCACACATTTTTTTAATGCATCCGTACATAATATACACAATCTCTCTCACACAGTCACGCACGCACAAAAAAACCCACCTCCCCTCCTCTTACTCGCTCTCCCCCTCTGCTCTCTCTCTCTCACTCTCTCTGTTTATTTTCCTGCCTCCATCTGGACCAGGCTGATATTGTAATCGCCCTAATGCACATTGCCTTCCCCTCAGACTCACACACAATGTGCCATCCTGACAAGCCCCCTTTTTTATTTCAGATAAGCCGGGGATGTGTGTTTAATGAATACAAAGCCGCGGTGTGTCGCCGTGCACTCTGCCAGAAGCTAATCTTATTGAATAGGTGCTTTTCAGTGATGCAGAACGCGATAACAGCGCAGGAGTGAAGATGTAACCTGTTATCTCGCACCTCCTCTATTTTCCTGTCACAGAATTTACATTTAAAGATTAGCTATAAAAGGGTAAAAGATTCAGGGTGGTGAAGGTGTTAGGATGGCAGGGGTGTGCGCGTGTGGTTGCGCATGGGCATGCAGGTGTGCAAGATGTGTTGGGAGAGGGCTTGGTGGGGGTGGGAGATGAGAACGGCTGAATGTGTGAGAAAGGACAGAGCCAAAGAGAGGAGAGACAAGGTCTGTCGTTCCGACTGTATCTGGCATGCGTGTCAGCCTTGCGGCAGTTCCTAACCCTCTCCAGGCCCGGCTCCTCGCTCCCTGGGAACAGAGATTAGCACATTGTTATCTGTAATTGGGTTCGGTCTGTGGATCCAGGGCAGCTTTGAGTCAGAGAGAAGGTGAGAATGGCAGATGACCGGTATTATGTATTGGTATATCTGTGTAGAAGCTTGATTGATGGAGAATATGGGTCGTGTAATGGCTTGATTAGGGTTTTTCTTTTCTTTTACAAGGTGACAATTGCTAAGGGATGGATTTAGCATCTTGCTGGATGTCCATAAAAGCTGTTTTTTTTTTCTTTTTATTCTTGTGCAGTGGTCAGTGAGGACCACAGCCAAGAACCAGAAGAGGCTCAGAAGTAATAGCTCACTTCTACACGGTCATTAGATGAAACATGCTAGTTTGCTATGCTATACAGCACTTAACCATGCTATGCATTTTCTAGTAATTCATCATATACATCTTCCCAATCTCTGATTTATGGACTGTTCTTCCCTAATACATTTGATGTATTGATTTTTATATGAATTTTATGAAAAGGGCGGCCTCTGCGCCCCAGTAAAGAGGAGTGTAATTAAGATTTGTTTTGAGCCCTGAGGCTCGACTCGACTTCAAGGGCTGTAGATCAATAAGCAGAGACAGTAGGTCCCAGTGTTTTCACTTCACGTATTGACATATTCAGTCAATTACGGCTCTCGAGAAAAGGAGAGAGTAGGAGGAAGCTGATGGAGAGTGCGAGAAAGTGCGATCTAGAAGAAGATGAATGGATAGAATTGTCCTCATCACTTGCTGGCTCTGTGTAAGTGGCAAATAATCTGCTACACTATTGTCATATACAATGAATGGAGAGCATATGGTCTATATGCTTTATCCCACCCCACTGAGAATTCGTACGCTGCTGTAGAATTAAACTTGGTGTGGAATAATGTGCCAAATCTCAAATTTAAAGACGGTTTCAAATGGCCTGTTTCTTTCAGTCGCTCAGTTGGATTGAGGGTGCTGTATAGTCTATCTGCTCTTGGCAGGTAGTGTCACAGACACTGCGGAGGGACAGTAGCAATACATTGGCGCTCACAGGAAGATTGTGTTGTTGCCAAACGATCAGCAGGTGCCTTAGAGATGAATGCCCGACGTCAATTATTCTGCAGCAGAGTCAATTCATAAAACAGTTCTAAAGTGATTGAGGCAGGGGGAGGTATGGAGGGAGGCAGAAAACAGAGACAGTAAAGAGAAGTGCAAGTGTTTGGGGGGGGGTGAACCTCTTCTTTTCACCGTGGGTTTATTTTGTTAAACGGCTGTTGCGGCTTCGTGTTGAATGGAGCAGGACCCCCGGCGCATTAGAAGTGTATTCAAATGAATAGAGAATTATGGTGCATTATCTCCCTATGTTATCACCATGACGAAGGGACCGTTTTAACACAACAGCATGTCAGCCATCAAAGCCACCGGTGGTGATGCGCTATCAAAGAAATCCCATTTTAGTGTTTTTTCTTTTGTGTTTTGCAGTGACATGCTCATAGACAAGGCAGGTGGGATCACTTCCAGGCTGGTAAGGTGAAACTGCATTGGTGAATGAAGGATGATGATAAAGATCTTAAGTGTTTGCCCTCAGAGGCTTGGATGTGAACTTCATAGAAAGCGGAGAGCAAAGCGAGTCTTGGATCCTGTTTACGGTTGTTTGTGTGCCTTTTTTTAAACTGCTGGGAAGGAATTCCCCCTGCCTGGATGGTCAGGGTTTCCGGCACGAGCAGTGCACCGACTCACTGCCCTGCAGACATGAAAAGAGAATTGGTCCGCTGGTGGGCCTGTTCCCAGGGCTTTCTTCAACCGATTCAACCCAGTGGAGCTTCACCTCAGCCTCACTTGGCTAAGTCCTAAGCCATAAAGAGAAAGCTGTTTGTTGTGAAGGATGCTATAATGTGAGATGTGCGGTACGCTGATAATTCATTGTTATCATGATGAATATTGTGGATCTTCTCAGTACTTTAAGAGCCCTAAACAGCCATATATTTCACTTTAATAGTCCTGATTGCAAAATAATTGGACTCATAGTGTGTATTACTGAACTGTGTTAAAGCATCATAGTATTATACTTCAGCTACATCACTCACCACTGGTGCATCATGGGAATGGTCTTTATATGCTGCATTCTACATTCTAATGCAGCTGTATTATTTGGATACCAAGTTAACTCAGTGTCTAAGCTGTGTGCATTGATCCTGGAGAGATATACTGTAGACTATAGTCGCATCAGGTCATGTGAAGATCACTGTTGGTGATACAGTACTAGCTGTAGGTTTTCATTAGGAGGAGATGATTATTGATATGGATGAAGTGAGTGGAAGACAGTGATCCATGCTGTATTGACCCAAACAGAGGATTAGTGTATCAATTAACCTTTATGTGTGTGACACAGCCACTAAAGGCCTGAGGTTGTAGCTGCTGCCTGACCCAGAGAGCCACTCCATCTCTTGTGTCGTTGGTAGGAGAGATGGCTTTAACCCTTAATTTTAAAGGCTTATTAGTCGGCTTTGTTCAGCAGGTACACTGCCGCTCAAAAGTCTGGGATCACACATTAAACTGAACATCTGTGACAACCTGGACTTTCGTTTCTGTGTTTTTGTTTTGATTTGATGATAAAATCCACAAATTCTGCTGCACCAGACACTCAAACATCCATGCAAGAAGAGTGAGGTAGGACAGAGTCATGTCCAGTGATGTCTCACACACACTGTGTTAAACTTCAGCTGGAGATTAAACAGCTGTAGTAAAGCTTCTAAACTCACCATCAACAACTTGTGAACTAAACACAGTGACACTGTCCTACCTCACCTATAGAAGACTGAGTATCTGGAGCAGCAGCATCTGTGGAATTTATTTTACTCTAGAAAAATAAATAAATGAATAAATAATAATAATAATAATAATAATAATAATAATAATAATAATTATTATTATTATTATTATTATTATTATTATAAAAACAGTAATAAGAATACTACTACTACTACTACTACTACTAATAATAATAATAATAATAATAATAATAATAATAGTAATAGTAATAGGGCCCTTCTGAAATAAAAGTATACTGTAGATTGTCCTGGAAAATCCTGGGTGATCCCAAACTTTTGAGCGGTAGTGTACTATGAATAATCTTCTACTATCATGTGAGTAAGTGAAGTGTGGACCAATGCTCAGGCGTTTGTAGTTTAAAGGGTTAATTGTCCATTATTTATACTGTTGCACATTCAGAAATGATCTGCACTCTTTAAAAAGATGGTTATTCAAGGGTTCTTTACAACCATTGATGAAGAATGTATTGTAGATGGTAGAAGACTATAGAAGACTTCTATTGTGCCAGTATTACAAGCTTGGCATCATAACAATAGCAGAACCCTTTTTGGGGCTATATGGAACCTACATAGATTGTATTTAGAACCATCTACAACATATTATCAAGCTGAAGATGCCTGCAAACGGTCCTTTGGTCATAGCTTCTTTGAGTGTCACTGGTTGTTTTCTTCACTAAAGAACCCTTGAAGGACCATTTTTAAGAGTGTGGTTGTCTGATATGACATTTCAGTGCCAGTATATCTCAGCCAATGTTGTGCACTATAAAAAACATTAACGTTTCATTCCAGAAATGTTTTTAGAGCCATATTCAAGTAGCAAAGTTGCTGACCAGCATGTTGTATCGTGAGATGAGGAAGGTATAGATGAACTCTGAATGCCTGCTGTATGGATTTGCACTGAGTGTTATTTCATGCCCTTGTGGTCCTGCTCTTGATTTATCCCTTGCAAAATACACTTCGGTGCCAGTGTTTAAATAAGTGCAGATTGTGGCGAGCAGCGCCGCGGAGTCAAGATTAAGACCATACTCTGAACATGCAAGGGCTTCTCATGAAGCAATAAAACGACAAAGCGTATAAATCTATCTTGCCTTATAAGGTCAGAAATGTTTTAAGTTGTTGCGGGGTGTTTTGTGCGTGCCAGTAATTGCTTCTCCATCTGTCTTTATGTCTCTTTATCAACATCTGGATTTGTGCACCATACTTCAGTAACAAGTATTCTTTATAGGACAAGGGTTCCCAGCTCTGCTAGTGCTATTAGCTTAGCCTTGACTACTGCTCCGAGTGCAGATCTCCACATATGCTTGCCATTACTCCATACCATTCACAAAATGTAATAACTTCTTTTTTTGGGGGGAGGGTTGTGTATTGGCGTGTGTTTTTCCTTCTCTTTTTTGCTTCATTTTTTCCATAACTGCAAAGACTGGTCTGGTCTTAATATTCCCGCAGAGACTGGACAAATTACGGGCTCGCAGGGCGTTCAGGAGGGGAGCGCAAGTGTAATGGGAACAGCACAGTCCTTAAAGGACAGCCCTGTCTGGACCTCCTTACCTAGAGACAGAGAGAGAGAAAAGGGAATGAGAGAAAAGACAGCAGCTTTCTTTCTACTTAGCTAGCAGCCGTCTCATTTGGCACATGAAAGGATGCGTCTGTTTCGAGCTGTTCCCCTTCTCGGAGGAACGTGCGCACACTTTGGCAGTGTTGCAAAGATATGATCTTAATCTGCTATTTCCTCTTTGGCAGTATTAAATTGTCCACATAATAATTCACAGCTGCACAGGGATAGAATATAATGGTACAACTGCAATTTTGTGCTTGGTAACCTTTTTTTTCTACTACCACTCCACCAACTCCTCCTACACTGTTTTTGAGATCTCAGGGTTTGACGGTGCTGCCTGCACATTTTCCCAAATGCCTTTTATTTCTGTTGCATCACCACTGAAGATTTTGTCCTACGGCAATCAAAAACAAGCAGTGCAAGTCACAGTATTTGAACTGCTCACTCATTTAATCCCGCTACGCAGCCACATGGCAGTGATTACACCGCAACAGCCTGCTGAATGCCAGTTTCTAGGCAGATGTGTGGGGCAGATAAAGCCACTGTCCTCATGTGTCACCTGGAGCAGGGACACAGCACGCATCACTGACAACGCTCTTCTCTCTCGCTGCAGCCTTGCGAGGTCCTTGTTGCTAAAGAGACAAATGCGTTTGGCGCTCACAGCCTCGGGCTATTGCTTTTAATGACGGCGCAAACGGAAAAGTCAACGGCTGATTAGAGATTGAAGAGACGTACACGGGGCATGCTTATTAAGATCCCTTTGGCTCTTGCCTGGTCCCTTCCTGCCACGCGGCACCAGGCATTACTCTCTGAAAAGGCCCTTTGCGTCAGCTGAGTGCTGGAGGCACTCGCATGTTTGTGTTTGTTTGTGTGGTGTGTGTATGTGTGTGTGTGATGGATTAGAGAGCTATAAATGTAGAGTTGGGGTTTATCTGCGATTGGCACCATATTTCTCTCCCTGTAGGATTTGGGGACAGAAGAGGAGGGGAGAGACAAGAATGCCTTTATTCAAAACAACTGTTTGTGCGTAATTAACATATGAAAGGAAGCTTACAATCTGGCAAATCCCCGCACTTGTTTTCAATTATTTATCTGCATTCTGGGCGAGGGCTGGGGGCCTGGAGGGGTGGGAGGGGAGCTCCTCAGTGCCATGAAAAGGGAAATGGTTTCTCTGTGACAGAGCTGGAGGGCCTCTGGGAATGCACTATCACACATGATGAGATGGAAATAGAGTTAAGCTGCAGAGTGGATTATGGTCGATGAGGAGTGGACCGAGAGGCGGGCTGGGATACTATAGTCCCCGCACGAGACACACATGCGGGTCAGTGTGATTATTGAATGGGCTTCAGCCAGTGTTTAGTGCCTTTGTAAGAGCTTGTGCTGGGCATTGATCAGACTGGAAACCACATGACAGCATGTGAAATGTGAACAGTTCACAAAATCTGTCTCCTTTCATTACACCTACACTATATGTCCAAATGTTTGTGGACGCCCCTTACAATGAATGCCTTCAATTACTTAAAGTTGCACCCAGTGCTGACACAGATGTACAAATGCACAAAGCTTGTCTAGTCCCTGTAGAGAAGTGAGGGATGAGGTGGGACTGGTGATCATCCAATATTTTTGACCTCACTAACTCGTTGCTTAAATTTTTTTTATAAATCTCCAAAACCACTATTTGAGACTAATGACGGATTGCCACCCTGTCCTGGGCTTAGTTGAATTGTGTAATACCCTGCCCTGCGCCCAGTGAGGGGGTAGGGGACCTAATAAGAAATAAGCTGGTGTGATAATGGATGGATGGTTGGACTATAGTGTTTAGACTGGTTTGTTAACTACACAGAAGCTTACTTACTTTGTAACATCCTGCCCTGGGCTAACCACCACGCTAGCCATGACTAGCCCCAAACTAGCCATACGCACAGTGTGATACAATGTTATATTGTGATAGTGCGCTATACACCAATGAGTAAGACTGAGATCACCATACGCTTGGAAAGTATCCGTCTTCACATTAGCTACCTACTATGAGATGCTTTGTGAATAAGAGATCAGGTCCCCGTTGGTTCAGGGATGGAGGTAGAATTTGAGTGAAGGCATTGATGACAGGTTGACAGTATGAGTGCTTAGACATAGATAGAGCCATAAATGATAGGGGTATGTATATCTGGGTGGGGCCTCCTTCTGTCTGCCACTGTCACGGCTAAAGATTGATGGCCAGGGTTATATCAGCACAAGCCAGGACTAGTCTGGACACAGCAGAGGAAACCAGGGGAGGAGCAGGAAAGCAAAGGGCAGGAGAGTGGTTTGATGAGAAAGAGAAAGAGATGGTTATGTGTGTGTCTGTGTGAGACAGAAAGAGCTATTGAACAGACATACAGCCCCCTGTGCCAGAAGCCACAGAAGTATAGGAGTAGGGAGGAGCAGAAAGAGCAGAGGAGGAATGGAAAAAGGAGCAGTAGAAGTCAGAGGGATGACATGAGATCATGTTTAGATGTGTGGGTTTGTTTCCTAATTTCACTGAGTGGATGGCATTGTGGTTGTATACCATATTCAGCACTGTAATGTATTTTTAAGACTCCTTCCTGGAATTATGGTTCAAGGGCAGTGTAGTGGGCCCACACTATGCTGCTTGTAATGCCATAATGTCATTGGGTTCATAGCTTTTCTGATTATGAACATTTGGTGTGAGGGTGGAAGACATGGCGGAATCAACTCTTGAAGTCATTTTCGTGGAACACTATTTTTCTGAGGTCTGATAAGAAAAGGTCTTAGTTAAAAATCAGAATTATGAGCACAGTCAATTTTATTCAACATACTGTACTTGTATAATATTTCAAGATGATGATAACATATATTGTCATATTATTCACCCCTAATTTGGTGCAAATGGGGGTTGGATTATCAACCCTGACTGATATTTGGCTGATATTTAGCATTGTACCCTTTATCAGAGTTGGCACTTGAACTCCATGCTGATACCTCTGCACATATCAGAAATAATTGATTAAAAAGCTTTTTTTAAGTCTGGCCCAATGTCTCTCCTAAAATGCTTTTTGATTGGTAGAAATGACGACCACAAGTCAAATAAATCAAATGTCATTTTCTGTGATTTTGCAACTAACTGAAGCTGAAAGCACTTTCTTTTTATAATGTTCAAATACTAAACTATCTTCATTTAATGTACACTGACATTTATGGTCAGTGGTCAGTATTGGTCAATAGTCAATGTTAAGTTTTGTTCAATGGACAATGGTCAGTGGCTAATATTCAGTTTTGGTCAATAGTCAATGTTCAGTTATGGTCAGTGGTCAGTGTTCTATATTGGTCAATAGTCAATGTTGAGTTTTGTTCAATGGTCAGTGACTAATGTTCAGTTTTGGTCAATGGTCAATGTTGAATTTTGTTCAATGGTCAGTTGTTAGTGGTCAGTTTTGGTCAATGGTCAATGTTCAGTTATGGTCAGTGGTCAGTGTTCTATATTGGTCAATAGTCAATGTTGAGTTTTGTTCAATGGTCAGTGACTAATGTTCAGTTTTGGTCAATGGTCAATTTTCTATATTGGTCAATAGTCAATGTTGAATTTTGTTCAATGGTCAGTTGTTAGTGGTCAGTTTTGGTCAATGGTCAATGTTCAGTTATGGTCAGTGGTCAGTGTTCTATATTGGTCAATAGTCAATGTTGAGTTTTGTTCAATGGTCAGTGACTAATGTTCAGTTTTGGTCAATGGTCAATTTTCTATATTGGTCAATAGTCAACGTTGAGTTTTGTTCAATGGTCAATGGCCAGTGGTCAGTTTTGATCAATAGTCAATGTTCAGTTATGGTCAATGCTCAATGTTCTACATTGGTCAATAGTCAATGTTCAGTTTTGTTCAATGGTCAATGGCCAGTGGATAGTTTTGGTCAATGGTCAATGTTTAGTTATAGTCAATAGTCAATGTTCTATATTGGTCAATAGTCAATGTTAAATTTTGTTCAGTGGTCAATGGCAAGTGATCAGTTTTGGTCAATGGTCAATGTTCAGTTATGGTCAATGGTCAATGTTGTATATTGGTCAATAGTCAGTGTTCAGTTTTGTTAAATGGTCAATGGCCAATGTTCGATTTTGGTCAATGGCCAATGTTCAATTTTGGACAATACTCAATATTCAATTTTGGTCAATGGCCAGTCATCAGGTTTAGTCAGTGGTCAATTGTCTATTTTGGTCAATGGTCTATTTTTGACAATGGTCTATTTTGTTCCCAAATATTGGTTATCAGCATCCTCAACCTTTAATGCACGCTATGGGTATAATTATAACAACACTAATACTGCAGCAGCTAGAGCAGATCTGTGAATATTGTTCTTTTTAAATAGCAGTATGAAAGTCACTGATTTTGTTCAGGGCATTCTGTTTTGTTGTTGTTCTTTTTTAATCTATTACTCTATTCAGAGTGCCTGAAGGAAAGCAGATTGAGTCTGCAGCATGTGTGTGTGTGTTATTTTTTCACTTTGCAGTTTGAAGAACAGAAAGCCATATGAGCCGCACATGTGCTGTGTATCCTTACCAGCACATTTATTGTTTCCCTTCCTGCAGAATTAGCATTGCGTTGATGTGGAATCACAGTCATGAGATGTGCAAACTACCAGCGAGACAGTCACTGCTTAATATGTCAGTGTGAAGGAGAGGCTGGTGTGTGCCCAAGTGTGATTTACAGTGAATTCAAAATGAGAAGCGATTTCTTCCCTTCGTTTGTGATTTAATTTGGTTTTTGTGTTTTGTCTGTTTTGTTTTTGTTTTGGTTTGTTGCTGTCTGAGCTGTGGCGAGCGGCCTTGCAGCCCTGGCCACGTGGAGTGGACGATATCAAAAAACCTGAAATCATCTGCCTGGTGACTCACCCGCTGTCTCTCCTCTCTCTCCTTTCCACGGCCTCTCTCAGTCTCTCTCTCTCTCTACCTCCCTCCCCCACCTCCATCAGCCCCCATGCCGTCTGCGGGTTTGATTTAGTGGCTAAGAGGCTTTCTTAGCAGTGGGCGAGGGATGCTAATGGTGCACATATGCTGGGAGACAGTGTTTTATTTTACGAGTCAGACATGAGGCGATTTTGATTCAGGCGAGGTTGAACATAACTTATCCATTGCTGCGCCTGCTGCCATATTTTATTAATGGCCAAGCGTTTCTCTTTTCCTTCAGCTCTTCTCA
This sequence comes from Crenuchus spilurus, assembly GCA_036984385.1. Classification (NCBI taxonomy): domain Eukaryota; kingdom Metazoa; phylum Chordata; class Actinopteri; order Characiformes; family Crenuchidae; genus Crenuchus; species Crenuchus spilurus. The sequence goes on from BRDA01046352.1 coordinate 14,789, forward strand.
TGCAACTGTTAACTCCTCTTTCTCTCTCTCTCTCTCTCTCTCTCTCTCTCTCTGTCTCTGTCTCTCTCTCTCTCTCTGTCTCTCTCTCTCTCTCTCTCTCTCTCTGTCTCTGTCTCTCTGTCTCTCTCTCTCTGTCTCTCTCTCTCTCTCTCTCTCTCTCTCTCACACACACACACACACACACACACACACACTATCTCTCTGTCTCTCTCTCTCTCACACACACACACACACACACACACACTATCTCTCTGTCTCTCTCTCTGTTTGTCTTTGTGTCTCTTTCCCTCTGCCTCTTTCTTTCTCTTTATCTCTCTCTGTCTCTCTCCCTCTCTGTGCATGTGTGTCTGTCTCTCTTTTGCTTGCTCTGTCTGTGTATCTCTCTCTCTCTCTTTCTCTGTTTCTCTTTCGCTCTCACTCTATTTTGCTGGTTCACTGGAGATGGTAACTTTATTTAGTGTATTGCACACACTCTCTCACACACACACACACACACACTGAGCGGGCGCTGCTCTGCGGGTGCTCCTGCAGTTCGGCAGGGCTGCTCACCTCACCACATATCTGCAGTGCCTGTTGTCATGGCAACTGTAGCGGGCTGGGCGGCCGGAGGCACTGCATGGCGTGGAGGGAGGTGAAGTGGGGCAGAGCTGGTCTCTGTCAGGCCAGCGGGTCAGTAGGCCACAAGCCCTCATCTCTTCCTCTTCAGGGAAACTGTTCAGGCGACCTTCAGTGAGCGCCATATGTTTACTGTAGTGCTAAGTGTGTGCGCTATTTGAATACACATGTGACGTCTGTCTTCAGACCATCAGTCATGTGTCTTGTGTTATAGGTG
>BRDA01046357.1:1452-25463 GCA_036984385.1 Crenuchus spilurus
TGTGGACCAAAATTTGGTGTTATTAAATAATCATGCACATCCCGGAGGAAAACGCCGGTTATGTCGCAGTTTAGCAGAACCCTTACTGTATATGTTCAGGACGTGTCACCAGTCTCCCTAAAATTCGGTAAGAAGAACGTCCTATCACCAGTCCAATGATGCACTACGACCACCTCCTTTGGCAAAGGACTGAGCGAGGAGGTTTTGTGGGGTTGAAGAATGGCTTAAAATCCCTCTGACCACTGTGCAGGACTTGTATATGTCATTCCCAAGACGATTTGACGCTGTATTGGCCGCAAAAGGAGGCCCTACACGTACTAATAAATTATTGTGGTTTAAAACCAGGTGTTTCAGTTTCATTGTCTAACCCCTGTACATAGATTATCACAGCCTTAATATACACACAGATCAGTAAAAATCACCTCCTTGTATCTACACTTATTGTCCATTTATCAGCTGCACTGAGCGTCGAGGTGCACTTTGTAGTTCTACAATTACAGACTGTTGTCCGTCTGTTTCTCTGTGTACTTCATTCACTCTGTCCTCACACAGCAGGTATTATTTGGGTAGGGAATCAATCTCATCAGTGCAGTGACACTGACGTGGTGGTGGTGTGTTAATGCGTGTTGTGCTGGAGAGGAGCAGCCGAGGGGCTCACAAACCATACAGAAAAACTATAGTTTGTAATTGTAAAACTACAAAGTGCACCTGTATGGTTAAAACTGATAAGAAATAAGTGATTTTAATGTAAAATCAGTTTTTTTAAATGAATGCAGAATTCTGCAGATGGGGCTTAATGCCTCTAAATGCTACATCAAAAACACCATCCAGTCACAGTTATCTGCACAATTCCATAGTAATTTAATTATGATAAAAACAGGATACTGCCTTTCATTTGAAAGAATAAGAAAAGATAACTTTTAGGGATTACACAAGGACACGACGAAGCTCATAGTGGCCGATGCATGGAAAGCCCCCACAAAGACAGTAATGCATTTGCATGTGTGTGTAAGAGATGTGTGGGTCACAGTAAAATCTTCAGCAATTTTCTTCCCCTCTTTGCCGTTCCCTTATCTTGTCTTTTATTCATGCTTCTTTCTCTTCTTGTCTGTGTTCTTGCCGTAATTGTGTGATTCAGGCAGCTGGTAAATTGCCTTGCTTGTCTGATCTTCTGACACTTATATTTATCCTCGTTTCAGCTCCACACTCTGGTGTCTTTCGTGTAGAGCCATTCGATTAGCTTCTTTATTCCTTTCCAATTCCCCTTTTCCCCCTTGTTTCCATATAATCCCTACTCTCCTTTTCTCTTTCTCTCTTGCGAAGGTGTCTCGCTGCTAAATACAGGCTTTAGTGGTCTTTGCAGAGCCCAGCGGTCAGTACCTGCTAGTTAACTCTGGCCGTAGAGCTGTTATTACTGAGCCGGGATTAGCCTGGGTTTCTCTGAGGTCCTCTTGTGTTGATTGGCGCTGTGGTCGCTGTGGACTGCTGTGGCTAATGGGCAGCTTGTAGCACCATCAGAGAGGTGGAGGGTTCAGGACAGAGGTGTCTGTCTACCTGACGGCCGCTTTCTCATAAATGTGTCTACTTACAAGACGCCTGTTGTAATAAAATATTATATCATTTAGCTGTAGCTCTCAGACTCTTTTATAGCTGTTATAACAGAGACTCAGGATCTCTTCACATTGTTTGTTTGTTGATGGTTGATTTATCTCAGCTCTGTGCAGTATAGTCTGCTGCTCATCCAGTGTTGATAAGCTCCCCAGACAAAATTAGTCGATTTAAGATGGGTGTAAATTCAAGCTTGTGTAGATGGTGTTGAACAAGGATGATCAGGCTATAAATACATGTAGAGTGTGCAACAGGACTCATAGATTGAGAAAAGGTGATACAGTGCAGTGAACGTTTTCTGCAGTGTTTTATCAGAAATTTGTTAATAAGCACCTGCATTGAATTCTAGAAGCAATTCCTGTCTTCCAGTCGTGAAACCTGCCAGCGGTCTCTATCCATCAGGTTCATCCACTGCGGGTGGACCTGCATGATTGTACACTACAATACACCTACAAATTCAGCTTCTTCCCCCACACTGTGGCCTTTGGCACCCAAATGCAATCACTCCTTTTAGCCAATCGTTACCATCTGCTTTGTGACCCATTTTCCACACATCGAATGAGACATTCTGTACTGTATCACCTCTTCTCAATCTATGAATCCTGCCACACACCCCGCATGTATTTATAGCCTGATCATTCTCATGTAACACCATCTACAGGAGTCTGAAGTTACTACACCTTAAGTTTTTCTACAGGAAGTTTATTATTGGTATCAGTGGCTGGTTTACTTTGATAATTCAGTACTTGGGCAATAAAGAGGCTCACCATAGAAATGTTTAAGTTTTTCAAGCTTAGATTAGATTCAACTTTTTCCAGTGTGATTGCCCATCTGTGCAGTGAAACGCACACACCAGTGAACACACTAGGCTTTGAACATGTGCCCAAAGCAGTGGGCAGTCCTATCCACAGGGAGCAGATGAGAGTTAGGTGTTTTGCTCAAGAGCAGTTCAGTCATGACCTGCCTGGGCATCAAACCGGCGACCTTCCGGTCACAAGACGAGATCCCTAACCACCAGGTCACGACTGCCCCCTTAAACAGAACTGACCATTTGGGCAGCATGGTGGCTTAGTGGTTAGCCTCTCAGCACTGAGGTCTTGGGTTTGAGTCCCCATCTGAGCGGAGTTTCCATGTTCTCCCCGTGTCTGCGTGGGTTTCCGGTTTTCTCCCACAGTCCAAAAACATGGAGATCAGGTGAATTGGCTACTCTAAAATTACCCTGGTGTGTGTATGTCTGTGTATGAATGTATATATGTATGTCCAGATATGGTAGGCACTCTGTCCTGGGTGATCCCCCTAGTGCTCGATGCAGTCCTCCAGGTGGACGGTCGCTTCCAGTTGAGAGTACGCTGTGCGCAATTGGCTGCCGCTTCTCGTCGGAGTGTGTGTATTTGAAGTGTTTCAATTGTGAAGCATCCTTGGGTGTCTAGAAAGGCGCTATATAAGTGTAATGTGTATGTATGTATGTATTTAAGCTGTCTTTTAACGAGAGAGCTACAGCCTCAACATCTGCTGAGCTTCATGCTAAAACAGTGGATACTATGAAGGGTCAACCTAGGAAAACACATTAACAGCTTAAAATGTTATTGTGCATTGTGATGCCAGTTTGCATTGATAATTGTTTACATACACTTAATAATCCAACTGCAGAACATCAGGTTATGTCTGATTTACATGCACTTAGGACATCACTTAATGGGAAAATCTGAGTAAAGGTACTGAACCAGTGATGGCCTTTTCTGAGAGTGTTTGTGTTGGCCAGTAAAAAATAGCATCGCAGCTTCTTCTGTCCAAAGGTCTTCTTTTCCTGCACGTTTCTGACCAATGTCAAACTGTGGACAGCATGTGGTGATGACACAAGCGCTTTTGGATGTAAACTTTCACAGAATCACAAATTTTGTGTTTGGAAACATTGAATGAATATTTGACCTTCACCTTAAAAATACATAGAATGCATTCTGAGGTATTTATTCGCCAATTCACACACACACACACAGCTACATCTCTGGCACACTAAACACATACACTGGGTCTTTTTGGTGTCTGAACCTGCCAGACGGGGGTAATTTCCTGCGGAAGGCGACCGGGGCCAGTCACCCCCCACCCCCTCCCCTGCTGTGGGCCCATCGCGGAGCTGCGCCAGGGGGCCTTGTTGTTTTTAGCGTCCTAGAATCACATACCTTTGTCAAGCCAATTAACCCAGGAAGAATTTGACTTTGAGAGAAGGCTGGTGGGAGAGAGGAGGATGAGATAAAAGGAGGAGTGGGGGTGGGAGAGGCTGTCTGCAATCATGGCCTGGACAAAAGGAAAACAAGAGATATAGAGCATAAAAGAAAGAGGAGATATGGTAATAAGGAGATGTCTGCAGTTGGGAGTGATCTATTATGCTTTTACACTTATATCGAGGAGCTCGTTTAACCCTTAACTCTTCAAATATCTAATGCCATAGTATTGCAATTATTTACATCGATAAGCCATAAATCTTGCACTCATTGTCCATTTTATCAGCTTTATTGGCCATATAGGTGCACTTTGTAGTGGTGAGTTAAATCCTGTGAAGGTGTGTCCTCGAGTGACTCAACAGACTAATGTCACTATGATCTGAGGATTGTGAGTACTAATCCTGGTCATGGTACTTGCCATCGGCAGCCGGAGCCTGAGAAAGCAAAAATTGGCCATGCTCTCTCTGGGCGAGTAAGCTGGCACTGTCTCTTCAGTAATGTCGGCTGGCTCAGGCATCATCAGAGGAGGCCTGTGTTAGTCTGCACCCTCCTAGATTCAGGGACATTACAAGTGATGGGGAGAGTCAATGAGTGGGTGGATCGATTGGCGACCAATCACATTGTGGAGAAAATTGGGCAAAAATTAAAAATGAAATAAAATGTTTAAAAAATTAAGAAAAAAATAAGAAAAAAATGTCTCTGACTGCACATTAGGGCACTATAAGGTGCTTTACAAGACCGGTACTGTAGAAATGTTCAGACAAATTTTATAAATTAGCTTTTAAATGTGTTTAATGAGACATTAATTGTTTGTTAACTTGGCTGAAATTGGATCATACAACAGGATAATGATCCCAAGCACACCAGCAGATCTACAGCGGAATGACTGAGAAAGAAAGGAGTAAAGGTGTTGGCCCAGACTTCAGCCCATTTGAAATTCTTTGGCTTAGCCTTAAGTGAGCTGTGTGTAAACAAACCTCTCAACATTGTAAAGGATAGTGGGCCAAAATTCCTCCAGATCGATGTGGGAGACTGATAATATATTATCTACTAAAGATGGGGTGTCCATTTTTTTGTTGACACCGTGAAATCTGCTGTGTGCTGTTGTTCATCTGAGTTGTAGTTACTGTATTTAAATAATTTTCAGACCTGCTAAGGAGGAGATTTTTAGGTCCTGGTATGTGAAACCATAGGAGGGTGAATTTGATTTTCACATGACTGCATGTTAATCATTTATGTAGGTTGATGTCTTTCTGGTTTCCTGTAGTATCGTAACATTTCTTCTTCGTAGTGATCCAATTCTTTTTTTCTTTTTTTTTTTTTATTATAACTGAGTGCACTGATCTAATTTTGTTCCCGACTCTTTCCAATGTTTGTTATCTTGTTACTGCACCATTGCCCTCTTGTTCTACCATTAGAATTAGGTGGAATGCCACTGCTGCTATGGCAACATCTACTCTCAGAAGAGTATATGTCTGTGTGTGTGTGTGTGTGTGTGTGTGTGTGTGTGTGTGTGTGTGTGTGTGTGTGTGTGTGTGTGTGTGTGCGTGAGTGTGTGTGTGTGTGTGTGTGTGTGTGTGTGTGTCTGAATGGGAAACTGTAATTATTATGGTGCTGATTAAATGGTGTGTGAGTGTGCACCAACATAATGACCATATTGATATTTTGGTGGACTGAGGCTTTATTCTGTACCACTGGCCGGCGATGTTAATCACACATCTGCTGCTGTAATGGCAGCTACGTGCCTCGAGTGTATATCTTCTGCCTGACAGTGTTTGTTGAGGTAATGATGAAGAAACGGACATGTATTGAGTATGAATGAAGTTTGGTTTGCAGTACTTAACAGTCAAGGAAGGACATGTCTATGCTGAATAGGGCCCTCAGTGTGACAGAGTTTTCACTCAAAGCATCATCTTTACAGGATAATAATCCCAAGCACACCAGCAGATTTGGAGTCAGTGCATGATCAAGTCACTAGTTCAAAGCATCACATCATGTAAACATTGTTGTTAATTTTGTTCAAAAGTGCTGGCTTGAAGTCAAAGCTAATTTTTGATGATGGTTGATGTTGATAGACCAATTTTATATAAAATTCTGATTTTGTCTATAAAAGTAGCGAGATGCCTGCAAGGAAGCCACACAATGCAGCAGGACCTGCCAAAACTACCACTAAGTGGACAAAAAGGAATCTCACACTTGCTTTTTGTTTTAAATACAGTGGAGCCTCTGTTTTCATCATTAATATGTTCTAAAGTGTCTGATAATAACCGAATTGAATGATAACTGAAGCAATATTTCCCATAAGAAATAATGTAAAATCAATTAATCTGTTCCAGACACTTCAAAATATTAACAAAAACACATTTTATATAAAATAACTATAGTTTTACATACAGAACACAATGATAAATAAATACAAAAGACTAATGAAATGGATAAATGAACATTTAACATCACTCTTACAGGTTTACGCTCTGTTTTAGAGTGTGCTGGTGTGGTCCAGCCAGCAGCCTTTGTTTTGTACACCTGTTCTTGAGGTTCTCGGATACTATTTGTTTTTGCACCCATTTTCAGGCAGTAGTGCTGCGTGCCGTTGCTTAAGTATGACATGTTTTACTTTGTTTATCAATGAGAAACAATGAGAAACAAAGCCAGAATTAACAACAAACGCATGGGTGAGTGACGAGTTCGTGGGTGAATGCTTTGTGTCCGTGAAATTTGTGGTGAGTCATGTGGGCAAGTTGACAAAAAGTGGGCAGATGAACAATAACTGGGACAAAATTTTCCCCAAAAAAGTAAATGAAAACCAAATTGTACAATATCTTCATTTTTTTTATATTTTGTTTACCACTATACGTTCACATTTAACACCTGTTAACTTTTTTCAATCTTTAACACCTTAATTGTGTCAAAGTGAAAAATAATTGCCACAATATAAAAGTGAAGTGTTGCCAAACATTGACATAATGAACATTATTATATAATCCTAAAGGGTTTAATGACACATACTAGGACTGAGATTATTGCTGAGAGTTTTATACATTCCCTTGCCTTTTGTAAAGTTCCAAAGAAACTTATGAGGAATGAGATTAAAATGTCATTTTACTGAGTAATCAGTTGTAATGGGTTAATTTTTCCTAAAGCTGTTTTTGTTACATAGGAGCCATAGAGTGATGCTGAGTGTCAGAGACTGTGTGAGAAAAAATGTTTTGAAGAATGTGTCTGAGTGTGTGTGTGTGTGAGAGAGAGAGAGAGAGAGAGAGACAGATAGAGAGAGAGAGCGAGAGAGAGGGAAATTCCTCTGTGTGGGTAGGGAGTCCTTCCTGTTGGAATGAGCTGTTTGTACAGCCCGGCTCAGTCGGGATATCCTCCACCCAATACCCCTGACAGACACACCACACAGAGAAAAAACCTGAACAAGACAAAAGTTGCAGCATTGACCATAAAAAGTCATTGTTCATCCTGAGTTTGAGACGACTGTCAAAATGATAATCATACTATATGTATAGTACCAGTCAAAAGTTTGGACACACCTTGCACTGTAGATTAATACTAAAGTCATCTAAACTATGAGTAAACACATATGTAATAATTTAGTAAACAAACCATATTTTACATTCTTCATAGTAGGCACCTCTTGCTTAGATGCAGCTTTCTTGGCATTTTCTCAGTCAGCTTTATGAGGTAGTCACCTGGAATGGCTTTCAGTTAACAGCCGTGTCTTGTCAAGAGTTCATGACTTGCATTTCTTGCCTCTTAATGTGTTTGAGACATCAGTTGTGTGTCTACTTTGAAGTAAAATCTAAAACATGTTTTGGTTTGTTTAACACTTTTAAGTTTACTACATGATTCCTTATGTGTTTCTTCATAGTCTGGATGACTTCAGTATTTATTTACAATGTAGGAAGAAAAAACTTTCCACTTAACTCAGATGTAGCATCAAGACATGTCATGTTCTTTAAAACTAACAATCAACTCAATAGTCACCTAAAAGAGCCCAGTTGTTTTATACCAAAATGCATCAACAAATCCTGCAGGAAAATGCTTTCAGATGTTAATTAAGGTCTTGTAGGAGAGGCAGTGCATTTTGAGATAATGTGTGATCACTGTCATGAATATGGAGGAACCTGATCCGGTCTGAAATTGGTACCTGTAGCGGAAAAACTGTTATTTTTGAGACTTTGCAGATATACAATATTGTATTCTCAACCACACTGAGTCTGTGGGACCATCTGGATGTGGATCTGGCACATTTTAGGTGACTATTGAGCTCTATTGTTTGTTACCTTGCAATTGTTTGTTATCTTTATCTTCTCGATTTACTAATTCAGTCCATCTCTTCAGCGTAAGAATGAGAAGATAGGAGAGAACTGTGAGAACTGTGACGAGAAGCTTTAGGCAGCTTCTGCACTGAGCTAATGAAGAATGAAGTATGGAGGAGAAGAGGTGGTGGCAGATGTGAAGACTTTATCACGGGAAACAGGAGGTAGTGATGGGAAATTATATGGCATAGGATACGAGGGGAGGGGGGGGGGCTTCAGGCATGGTCCTACATTTAAACTGGAGTTATTTTATAACTTAGCTGACTGACAATATCACAGATTTTACACCAAACTGTTCTTTTAATTCACTTCAGTGGAGATTTAAGGTTTTACACTGTCAGGGATGATATGTACGAGTTCCCAGATTGACTGCACTGAATGTTCATGGCAATGTTATGCCTCAGGACATGCTCAGAAGCAATAACAACACTCCACACGGCTGCTATTAGCTGCTGTTATTGCTTTAACTTATGGGCAGCTTGAACAGCACTACTATTATTGAAGAAGCTCTGGGGGGCATCAATTACTGATGGCCTCTCAGTTATTGTGCACAGACTGTTAACTAATACAGAAGGTTCGATACCCAGGCAGGTCATGACTGAAGTGCCCTTGAGCAAGGCACCTAACCTCCAACTTCTCCAAGAGTGCCGTGAATAGGGCTGCCCACCACTTGTTCACAGCCTAGTGTGTGTATCATTGCATGGATGGGTGTAATGTGGAGGTCAAATTGTACTGTGTGCCATCACATTGGCACAGTTTAATCTAATTTAATTTAATTTATATTACAATATCTGCTCAGATCAAATAGATGCACAGCAACAAGCAGAAGACAGCGAGCTCGTAGAGGAGGCGAGAGAAAGTGGAAAAGAACAGAAGACTGGACCAAAGCAGAGATGTAAATAGAAGTTCTGTTCATCTAATGAAAACGTGGGGGGCGGAGGGCGGAGGGGGTGGAATGGGAAACTCGTTTTTATGATTCATGGCTGTTTTAATATTCCTTTGGTTTTCTGCGGATCGTTTTTTCCAGGCAAACAACTTCCCACAAAAGGAGGAGGGAGGGAACCTCTGATCTTCAGCCTGCATTCAAAAAAGCTCACAGCAGTAGCTTCCAGTGACAACACTATCTGTTAGTTAATGACTATAGTGTGCAATATGCATTAGCGTATGGCTTTCACAGAGTTACAATCTGACCTGTATGATAGTCACAGTTTGCAATATCTGTAGTCACATTTGCTTATCATGTATAATAATTGTGCACATGCTAATGAACAAATGTGATTTAACTCGATAACTAGATAATTGTCAGCAGACTTCTGTAAGGCTGTACTAGAGATGTTCAGACAGTTTTGTATTGAAAATGATTGAGTTTAATGTCTCATTGCACTCTGAAATGGAAGCATATGAGTTAATAAGACATCATGGAATTAACTTATAGACCAAAATGTGTCTAAACTTTGGACACAAAGCGGCACCTTTGTCAGATATAACAGCTGAACACACTCCTGACATTCTTTCTACAATAGACATCAAACATTCTTCAGACAGTTCTTCACTAATCTGCTGCAGAACATCACATAAATGTTGGCACTTGTAGGTTTGCTTTGCTTTTCACTTCATCCCAAATCAGCTGGATGGGGTTTAAGTCTGCAGACTGTGCTCCACTCCATGTTTTCAAGCTGACCATCTTGTTGTTTTTTCCTGAGGTAGTTCCGGCAGAGCTTGGACTGATGTTTTGGGTCATTATCTTACTGTAGGATGGACCCCTGATCAACTAGGTGCACACCTAAAACTGTTCTAAAACTTTTGACTGGAGATGTATGTGAATGTCCACCACAGTTTTTCTTTTTTGTGTATATATATATATATATATATATAATCTGACTGGTCAGAAAATGTCAGATTTCATGTGTTTTTCACTGTTCAGACTACAAAAAATTTGTACTTCTCAAGTCATATATTCCAAAAAATTGCATTTATGCTCAGGCAAGGCTTTAGAGTCCTATTTTAACGGAATCAACTAATCACAATGTACAGTTACAGACTGTGGCCCATCTGGTGCCATTTATCATCCCCTCTCTGCCCCGTTCATCACTGGTCATTTTCTGACCACAGGACCTCAGAGCCTCAGATATTATTTGGGTGGTTGGATGTTCTCAGCACAGCAGTAATCAGGGGCATCGTTAAGGGTGGGCAGTTTGGTCTCAAAACTGGTATGTTTTGATGCTAGCCGCAAATGTTTTTTGAAAGTGAAAGTAAAGTTTGTGCACTCTGTCATTGAACATATGTCTGTAACATGTTAAAGCAGTTGCACCAGTTTAATATTTGGCAAAACATTCTCTCATATATGTCACATTTTGGGACTTTTTTGTAGTTTTAGGCTTCAGTGCAGTCTTGTGCAATGCTAGTTTCCGGTTTGTTTTTAAGTTTGTCCTGGCTGGTCTGATTTTGGCCAATTTTGATATTCTTTCTTCACGAGAACTGTAACTGCCAGCACACACAAACAATTCTGTAATGTTTCTTTAATGTAAAATGCTAAAATCCCCAAATAATTAAGTCCAAACCTTTTTAAAACCTTCGTGTTTTCTTTAAAACGGCTTTTGTTTTTCATTGTGAAGAAAGATAGCAGAGGCTGGAGGCGTGTGCTTCTGCTTCAGTGTTGTTTTGCATTTTAATTTTTTTAATATAATTGAGTTTTTAATTGGTGATTATTGGTGATAATTGGTGATTCCACTGATCAAACACACATAATTACACGGGTAATGTAGTGCTGCTTTAAATCAGGTTTGTTTAAGTAGAGAAGTCACCAAACCTTGCTGCACAGTAGGACTTCTGGACTGGGGTTGGACAGTGTACCTGCAGTGTAACCAGGGCTGCCCAAACTTTTGCAGAAAACTATACCCATGTTAAAGATGTTGATGCATCATGTAGGCTGGTGCTTCGTCATCACTGCTTATGTCATTGTCCCAACGGTAACAATATCAGCTTTGTCTCTGCGATCTTATCTGTGCCGTGGTGTTTTTGGTCTTTCTGCTGTTTACAGTGCAATCTGGATCTGAAAATGTTTGCCCTGCTTGTTAATTTGGGTGTATGCATGTATGTCCGTTGTTGTATTTCTATCTTTGTGAGGACCAAACATCCACATAATGTTGAGAACATTTTTTGTCCACACTGGATGCATTTTGAAGCTAAAAAGAACAGGTATGTTGCATCATCTGGATAACTGGGGTTAAGTTTAGGTTTTATGCTTAGTCAAGTTAAGGTTAGAGTTGGGTTTAGCTTAGCAAGAAGAGTTAAAGTTAGGGTTGCATTTAAAGGTTAAAAAGTGTAAAATTTATATGATTCAAATGTGTATAAAATATAAAATATGACATATTTGGTCATGTGGATCTTATTTTGCATACTTCTCTTGCATTCCATGCAAATCAAATCAGCATCTCTTATCTCTTATCCCCTTCTCTTTTTTTCCTCAGCTCTCCATTTGCTAATTTCCCACCAATGTTCTGGAAGCCAATCTCTTTTTAGCTCCATTGTGTGTCCCAATCAGATTAGAGCTCATTAAAAATGATTAATGAGCTCACAATAAAAGGCAAATCAGCTTGTTTTTGGAAGAGGCAAAATGATGTAGTTTTTAAATTTTATGTAAAATAACTGCTTATATTTGGATGATGCTTTTTAATGAGCCTGCCATAAGTTTAGACCTAATAAAATCATCATCACTTGGTTTGTACATGACTAGTCAAGACATGTTTGGAATCCAAATTTTACTGTGGTTTAGAACATGTGCTGCAAGACGCATGGTAGATAAAGAGGAAACTTGTGCCCAATATGTAAAAATATGGACCCTGGAGCCAATGGGGAACCAGTGGGTTTTTTCATCAAGACTGCATTGAGTATTAAAGTTAATATGGATGCGTCCTCACTATATATAGGAAAACAAAACAACAAATGTGTGTGAGACTGGGGCAGTCACAGCACCCTTCCTGATCTCTGTGGGAAACAACTCAGACCAGACTATACTGGATCACACACACACACACACACAGTTTCCTAATGTTTTACTAAAAATGTATTCTGCAAATTCTTACAACATGAATGTACAGTGTTGTGCTGGTTGTAAGGACAGCCTGTGCTAGGTCATTTGCTAGACTGTAGCTTCATACACACACACACACACACACACACACACACACACACACACACACACACACACACACACACACACTGCTCTATCTGTCCCATCTATGTTTGCCCAGAATCTGTTTCACTGTATTATTGTCCCGTGTTGTTGCCGTCTTAGCCGGAGTTCACATTGAAATAAATGAAAAATCTGACTTTACCTTCAGGTTTATTTGATCTACCGTGATATCAATCACTTTATTAAAAATCCCTTTCTTATGGCTTCACAGTTAGAGACTGTAGATCATCTGTTGATGCACAATTTGTGTTTGCACTTTATCCACTTTATCAGTGGACAGTTTCTGACCACAGGGCTTGGGTGGTAATTCTGAGAGTTTATCAGTGGCACAACAGTTGTATCAGCACCCAACATCCCACTAAAATACCACTCTGTCGCTGCTCTGCTGAGAATGATGCCTGTTATGGTGATTTCTGTTGTGTTTTGTGGTGATTTCTGCACTAAACTGAAGTTAGCTTTACATAAGAAGTTATGAGTTACATAAGGTGCTTATTGGCAGGGAGGCAGATGCTTAATCCTCAGTGGCTGAAATATTCCTGCAGAAAAGGGAGGGGGTAAATGATCAGGCACTCAAACCATTTGTTACAGTATGAATAGAGCTGTTTAAAAAGAGTGAGACTGGATGCTGTGGATGTTAATCTAGGAGGTATTTTGACCAAAATATATGTCATTTAACACTTTGGAGTCGGCACCTGCAGGAATAAAACTGAAATTCTGCATAAACACTTATTTAACTCTGCAATATTTTAGCCTAGAAACAAAACTAAACATACTGCAGAAACCTTAAAGGGTCTACATTTCAAATATCTATAGCTTGGTTAAAAATTATTTTTTAGATATTTGTGAAAGGAGCTTAAATAAGCAGAAACATGTTTGTCAGAACGAGTCAGACAGCTGCACTGTTTTACCCTTCAAATGATGTGATGTGTCATTCATATGATAATGACATGGTCATCCCGGATGTAGCATTGGTTGGATTAACGGCCATGAAATGTGTGGAATTTTAACTGAACAAAAATCTCTCACCTGAGGTGAACCTGAACAAAAGACATCTCACATGAATGTTTCACACCTATCTCATACATATTCAATGTAGGGTTAGTGGCTGAGGAAAACAGAGTGTCACCTCACATTTGTTAAGCTTTAGAAATAAAACCACCTACAATTTCTAAAAACTGTATTGACTAGTGAGTAGCCAGCACCTCTGTTTATTCAGTTCTGAGCTCAAAAGTCTTGACTAGAAATGTTTAGAGTGTTTTTTCACAATATATCAGCACATCTGGAAACAGGTTTTTGGAAAGTCTAAGTTTAGAGCAGATTTAATGAAAATATAGATTTATGACACTCTTACAACTCTCACTGTTGTTGCTGAGTTTGTGCTGAACAAAAGCCTGTGTAACACTTTGGGAAAAATCACTTTAGTAATTTGTGTGTAATTTGTAAAAATAGTTTCTCAAATCAGATCTGTTGAGATGCCAGTCTGCACTGTTATTTATCAAATGATGGTTTAGTACAAACGTCACAAAAGACAAATTCAGTGATGAAGAAGGCTAGCATTCACTGCAGTGTTCTATGTTGTAGTCATTGCCAATTTCACTGTGCAGTGAGAGGTGTGGTGTACTGGATTTGACATGGTTGTTTGTCGCAGTGAGAATGAGGCACTTCACAATCCAACTTGAGCATCTAGAGCATCCAGACTGTGACAGATTTATACAAATCTGATTGTAATTGCATTTCAAACCAAAAATGTGGTTCATTTCATGAAGTTTTTGGCTGTCCAGACTATCAGATTTAGGCTAGCAGTCTGAACATAGCCCTAGACCCCCATGCCACCGCGTTAATTTGTGGAAAAGGGGAATAATGTCACTTTTAAACACCAGTCTTTTTATTTAGTCAATCTTAATCCATTAGGAAAGCACGTCATCAAATTCAAATATGAATGAGGGTCACCCGCCCGGAGAGGTGTGGTTGTTAAGGGTTACAGTGATTTTGCAGGTTTGTGAATTTGACCCATGACGTAAGAGTGTCTAAGTACACCCATCCTGTGTGTGTGTGTGAGAGAGTGTCCTACACACCCTTTCTATCAGTCATAGTTCATCTGCTTATGCATGCTGACCTGGCGGTAGTGAGTGAGACAAAATAGAGGAACGGAAAGGTGGAAGATGAAGGTCTGGAGATCGGCCATCACTGATGCAATCGTGTCTGTGTGTGTAGTATTGCTTTTGCAGAGACTCACTTCCTTTGCTTGTAGAGGGATGCCCCTGAGCCAAAACACAGGCAGAAAGGACAGAAGCACTGACCTGCTTACCGGTCACTATCATAAACATACACACATCCTTCAGAGAGCCTGGGCTACTTTGATCTTTTAAGAATTTTAATATTATCGCACTGTTAGTTTCTTATTGCAATAGACTAATTATCATTTAAAACCTCAGCAAATTATTCAATAAATGCTGAATTGAATATGCTGTGTAGTTATGAGTGAGGAGCAGGAATGTGTGGCCTCACATCGGAGGCCCTTAGGATTTAAGAGGGCAAGTGGTTAAATACCCAGCCTGGTTATGTTTTGCACTCATTAGCTGCTCCACTGTGAAGAGCCTGAGGCGAAGCTTCAAATACTGGGTCTAATTAGAAACATCACCCTTGGTGTTAACGGTAGGTTCTATAAACTGTCTAAATTAAGTACTTGGAAGTTGTTTTGAGGTGGGGGCACTGCAGCCTCCTCAGCACCCCATCACCTCCCTGGATGCTTTATTGGAAACCCTTACTATTGTAGCCATAGTGCACAGTGATGTTGAAATCAAAATAATATTAGCACCATGCCAATGTTTAGGCCAGTTTTGTGCATCAATTTTTGATGACATACACTACCACTCAAAAGTTTGGGGTCACCCAGAATTTATCACAACATTTTGGAAGAAAATTCCGTTTTCCTAGTAGACGATGATAAGCTGAGGTAGGACAGTGTCATTGCCTCCACTCGAACTTTATCACGTTTTGACATCATGGGATGTAGAAATGTGAGTCCACTAGAATAATAGATATTTGTTCATAATCAACCTCAATTAACAATATTAAATGTGAGGAAATGTTAGTCCAAAAACAACCTGAATAAGCACTATTTGGCAACGTTCACATTACCAGGCTGAAGTTCTGCCTTAATGTGGCACAGATCTGATGTTTTCAGGGCTGTGTGGACGTCAAATTCCATCTTTTCTAACCAGATTTGAGTCACTTTCATATGTGGTTCTAGATCAGATACGTATCCGATCCGTGGACATGTGACTTGAATGTGACAGTCAGGTCAGATTTCATGTCTTTTTGCTTGTACGCATGTGTGTAGTGGGTGAGGCAGCTTTGGCTTCTCTCGTTTACTCACATCGCTGTAAAAACAGGAAAAGCAGCCAGCTGGCATTTATTCACCTTCTTCACCTGATCACATGATCTATTAGAGTTAAATTAACACTGAGAGTGTTACATTTTTGACACCCTCAGTGTTAATTTAACTCTAATAGTGTTGATTTAACACTGGCAGATTTAGTGTGTACAGTCCAGCACCTGTTTACTGTCCTCCTGAGCAAAACACCAACACACATCAGCTACTAACACCTCTGTTTTACTCAAATCAGTCTCACAAATACAGGGTTGCCAGATCCCCAAACATCCTACCAATTTTGTAACAGAAATTCACACTACACAAACAGAACGTAGCCCAAAGTTTTAAGTGACACATACATTTCAATGAGCTTTAAAATGTAAATCTTCTTCAAATCTTACTTTCTCATTCAGTTTATTCTTTTATTTAGTGAAAAACCCTGCAAACCGACAACTCTGCCGGCGACTGTATTGTGACGCTCGTTTTTCAAGTTTAGCCTCTAACACTTATGTCATTGTCATTGCTGTGCTGAATGATCCACCACTTCAAGTAATATCTGGACAACAGTGGTCCTGTGGTTAGAAATTGACCACTGATGAAGGAGGTAGAGGGTGGATAACAACTGATGGGCTACAGTCTGTAACTATACACCTATGTAGTGGATCCATAATGTAGGTGGAGCTCCTAAAGTGGCCAGAGAGTGAAATACATGGCAGATTGTTTCTCAAATTGGTGTCCAGGGACTTCCTGTGGTTTGTGATGTATGGACAAGAAGTCTGCAGTTTTCCTCATGCCATTCTGGGGTAGGGATCTCTTACAGATCCATAAAATAAATATGTACTAGTGAGCACATCAACACATACTAGAAACAGTGACCAGCCCTTAGCTGCAGCGCCTGGAAGAGCAACTGGGGGTTAGGTACCTTGTTCAAGGGCACTTCAGCCAGTCTTTGGGAAGGGAAATGCTGTTCATTCACACCTCCCAATCTGCCAATCCTGGGGATCAAACCTGCAAATTTTTTCAAGCTTGTTCCTCTAACCTTTAGGTTACAGCCGCCCCCAAAAAGGTTATATCACAAATAAAGCGTGTTTTCTTAAACAATAACATAAGGCTTGCCATTGCTTGGATGATAAATCTCACTGTTATTACATGCTAGATAACAACTATAAATAAATTACCATATTGTGCCACTTGCCCGCAGGTGTGAGAGCCAATCAGAGGACATAGTGAGAACATTATTTGCCTACACCCCTCCCTGAGACTTTATTTTGTTTATTTTCTGTGTTTTAGCACCTGTTATGCTGTTTAGTGGCTACAGTATGTGTTTAGCATAATGAAGCATCCTGTTAGCCTGGTTAGAAGAGTACTTGGTGTGATGATGAGTCACCATCAGCAGGACATGGATGGATGCTGGGTGGATGGATGGATGCAGTCTTTCTGTTGCTGTAGTTATTTAGCTTCAAATGATTCTTTTAAGAACAATAAAGGACATTAAGCAGAATTGCCTTTTCTCATTTGTTTTCTTTACAGTTACAATATATCTGCATATTTTAAATATTTGAAGAGTTTGCATTGGAAGTTTTTTTTAAAGGGGCTCCTGACTGTAAAAACGTTTGAAAAACCTTAAGAGATGGACCATTTGGGATCAAATATCTATTGCTGCATGTCGTTAAATCACTTGAATAAGCAGTGTGTGTGTGTGTGTGTGTGTGTGTGTGTGTGTGTGTGTGTGTAGTGGGCACCCTAAGTCATTCACATTTTAATTTGGATGTTGAGTGAAGGATGAAGCAGAAATGAAAATAGAGCTCCACAGGTGACCATAAATATAAAGAGAGAGAGAGAGAGAGAGAGAGAGAGTTGGTGGAGAGAGAGGGAGATGGAGAGATATGGAGAGAGGAAGAGAGAGACAAAGATAGATAGAGGAAGAGAGATAGCATGAGAGAAGTGGTTCTGATGTGCTGTTTATTTAAGGGTGTGGATGCTGTGAATATTTTGTGGTTGTGAAGGGGGCAGTGAGGGCATGCTGTGTGTGTGTGTGTGTGTGTGTAGCTGAATAGTAAGGAGTTTTGCTGTGGCAGTAGGATATATAACAGTAGGTGTGTGTGTTTTCATATTCAGTAGTGCCCTTTGTCAAGTTTTAGTGGCAAAATGACTTTTAAAAGCTGTTTATCTGGACAGTAAGTGTTTATTTACTCAGAATAAAACACTAGTATTTGAATAATTAAGCAATTTCACATGAGAGGCGGTTCTGTACTGAATTTGACTGTAATCACAGCCGTGCAGATGTTCAGTAAAACAGCAGGACCTCCGGTGTTGCTTTTATGAAACATCTACAAGATATACTTCTGGTTTAACTGTAACAACAACAGATTCTGATTTGTTTAAATATTTAATCATTTATTTGGTTTCACCAACACAAATAGTTCTGCAACTGGACTAGAACTGGACTATTGCCAAGCATGACAAGCATTTTTCTTCACACTAGCTTAATTTAATTATCAGTTAATAAACACAGCTGTGAAACAGAGTGATACATACATACACACACATTATACTTATATAGCGCCTTTCTATACACCCAAGGATGCTTTACAATCAACACACTTCATATACACACACTCTAATCCATGTAGTTTTATCAGCTACTTTATCAGAGATCATGGGTGTTGAGCTCAGGCTTGTATTCTTGCCATTTATGCACTGAAATTCCTCCAGATTCTTTGAATCATTTAATAATATTATGTTCTGTTAAAGGAGAAATGTGTATATCCCTTGCAGTCATTCTTTGTGGAATAAAATAATTCAATTATTTTCTCTCTCATTTCAAATAAAATCAAATCAAATTTAGTACAGGTGTTTATCTCCATCAGATGCTTAGCATATCTTTTGCAAAGGCATTGTCTGCTGTACAAATATGGTGGATATGAGCTGGCTTTGGGGATATAGAACTTATTCATTAATGTTTAACAAGATAAACTTTCAAGTTTTATCAAAGACATGCAATATCTCACATTCTAGTGATTAATAGTGTTTATTGAGGTTGTTTATGGACTAATATCTCCTATTATAGTGATTAATAGTGTTTATTGAGGTTGTTTATGAACTAATATCTCCTTTTCTAGTGATTAATAGTGTTTATTGAGGTGGTTTATGGACTAATATCTCCTATTCTAGTGATTACTAGTGTTTATTGAGGTTGTTTATGGACTAATATCTCCTATTCTAGTGATTAATAGTGTTTATTGAGGTTGTTTATGGACTAATATGTCCTATTCTAGTGATTAATAGTGTTTATTGAGGCTGTTTATGGACTAATATCTCCTATTCTAGTGATTAATAGTGTTAATTGAGGTTGTTTATGGACTAATAGTGTTAATTGTGGTAGTTGACTAATATCTAATATTTTAGTGATTAATAGACTGTTTTTAGACTAACATGACCTAGTAATGTAGTGTTTATTGCTGTGGCTATATAAATATGTGCTAAACATCTGGTGGAGAGTAAACAGCTGTATTAAAGCCCATAAACTGTCAACAACTTGCAGGAGACACTAACACTGAGCTACGACAGTGTCACGATGTCCTACCATAGAAAATTGAGTGTCTGGAGCAGGAGCACTTACAGATTTTGTCATAGTCTCCAAATGGGCAGAAAAAAACATTTACAAATAATTTTCTTCAGGATATAAAATGTGTGTTGTCATTCTGTGTGACCCCAAACTTTTGACCAGTAGTGAGTGTACAGTGAGACTTTGTTTTCCAGCCAACTAATTGCAGCTAATTGATTCACTTTGTGTAATCCTGTGTTATGGCTGAAATGGAATTACAGCTGATGGATGTTTGTTCATATTCTTTATCCATTTCTGAATCAGTCCTTCTTGTCTATGGCTTTCACCCCAGCGTTCTCTCCTCCTCCTCATCCCTGCATCCCTCTCAGGCTCTTCTGAGGCGTTCGTGACCACACATCCACACTGCCAGTTAGTGCTTTCCTGCCTAAAGTGGCACCGCTGGGTCATTTGCATGACAGGCTTTCTCTCACTGAAGGAGAACATGAGCTTGAATTATTCATTTAAAATCTCTCTCTCTCTCTCTCTCTCTCTCTCTCAGTCTCTCTCACTGTCATTAAATCAAAGCTATTTTTTCTACATTGCCTGCTACATGTTCTACATGGCTGTGATTTTCCGTCTGAAATGCTCCAGGGGCCGGAAGCGCGGTTGTGAAGCAGTCTGTTGTAGTGTCCTTATGGAAAATTCCACTGGTTGCTTTCATGGAAATAAGCTTTATAAATGGTTCTGTCTTAACTCTTCACCATCATAGGGTCGCCACACTTTAAAGTCACAGGGTTAGCCTGGCAACAAGTCCAATTTTTACAGCATTCCCCCAAAATGTTTTACATGAAAGCGACTGCTGCTACAGTTTTTTGCTGTGCTCAGTACTTTTGTACTAGATAACAGTGTCTCATAAAGTGCCAGAAACTATCATGAGGATGATCAGGCTATAAATACGTGCATAGTGTGTGGCAAGAATAAGTGGTACAATGTAGTCAACATCTTGTTTGATGTGTCCAAATGGGTCACAATGCAGATGTTAGTGATTGGCAAAAAGGAGTGATTGCATTTGGGTGCCAAAGGACATAGTGTGAAGGAAGTAGCTGAATTTGCAGGTGTAAGGTTAAAAAGGTTTAATCCCAGTCTACTGGACATTCTTCTCAGAACTGTGGCTGAAATATGAAACTGACAGATCAGTAACATGTATAATGTATTACATGTTAAAATATTTTTTTTGGTGCTTGAACACAAATTTTATTATTAATTATTAATAAATATTGACAAATTATTATTTATATTTTCTTAATAATTACTAGTTTCGATTAATAATATACTAATAACTATTAAAAGTTATTATGAATAATAAATTAATAAAAAATAATATTAACCATTAATAAAATATGAATATATTATTACATATTATTTATAAATAATAAACTGTTAAAAGCATGTAGCATAAAATTATCACCCAATCATTTTCAGTCAACTTCACTTCAGCTCATTATCACCAATGTTACACTTATGTTTGGACTGTATGGTCAATAGATCTTATTTACACAGAATTATACCTCATTTTTGAGTAAAAATAAGCAGAAACTCTGAATTATTTTGACAATAGTTACACTTAGAGGCATGTAAATAGATGGCTTATCACAGACTGGTAGACACATGCACACAGACACACACTCAAATGTAAATATTAATTAATTTTAATATGAAACCGCTGATATTACGTCTAGCTGACGTGACACAGGCAGAACAAACGCTCAACACGTTAATAACTTACAGATGAAAACGGACTGCCGGCCAAATCGCAGTCCAGACTCCATATGAGGGAGTGACAGCGGCAACGGCCAATCACACGTTAGCAAGAAACGGCAGAGCCAATCATGAGCTTGTGGCAGCCTAAAGGGAAACCGTCTTGGATTTCAGCTGGATCTCTATTTAATATAGCGTAACATCTCAATCCAGCGAACCAAATGGAATAGGGGGGACTAGTTTGTGAACGAAACACTTCTTGAGTACAACAAAATCCCGGACGTATGTGAAATTCCGCCCGGACGTTCTTTTATCGCTCTGTAGATTTTTTTGCTTTATGTTGCAAGCCGAGATCCGAGGTTCCGCCACCTGCCACTAGGAGTCACTAGCGAGAGTGAGAGCAGATATCGCTGCAGAGAAGAAGAGGTGGTGCTGTGCTTTGTAAACAAACGTGTCTCACTCATTTTCTAAACATATTGAAATGGAGGAAGAAACAAAGCTCTTTGGAAAACATTTTATTGAAACTGCAAATGAATGAAAAGAAAGTGTGGCAAAAAAGGCAGACGTCACTGAAGATCACCTGATCTTTAATGTATTTACACTTACTAAAACAGTTTAATAATAATAATAATAATAATAATAATAATAATACATTTTATTTGTAATGCACTTTACATTTCAAGGAAATCTCGAAGTGCTAAAAGTTTATTTCTTTACATTCTCTTTTATTGTGTATTATTATTTTTACACATTATTTGTTATTTATTCATCAGAATCAGAATCTTTATTCGCCAAGTACCAGAGGTACAAGGACTTTTCTTGGTGCAGGTGTCAACATTTAAATTAAATGAGAAAAATAAAACTAGACTATATATAAACACAAAATACAATAAGGAACATGAAATAAAAAGTACACAATCAGAAGTCCAATAAGTTATGTGCAATGTAGGTGGTACAATTGAGCAGCAATACAAAATTACCCAAAGTATAATGTATATTGAGATGAATGTTAAAGTGCACTGTGTACTGGCTGCAGTGTCTCTTTGGAGGACAGTAGTTATACAGATTATGTGATATGATATGATATAATAAAGTGCAGGTGCAGCAGTTTCAAAGTAGTTTAAAGTGGAGTGATGTGAGACGGGTACTTATTTAGGAGGGTGATGGCCTTGGGAAAGAGACTGTGTAGCTGGCGGTTAGTCCTTAGTAAACTTTAGGGCTCTCGCTTTTGGTTTCCGCGAAGATGGTAACCGCCGAAAGAGAGAGTGGCCGGGGTGTGAGAGGTCAGCCATGATCTTTGCCGCCCTCTTTTTCATTCTAGAAGAATAGAGATCTCTGAGGGTGGGGAGCGGACAGCCGATGATCTTCTCTGCACATCGCACTGTTCGCTGTAGCTTACGTTTGATGTGCAGAGACGCAGAGCCGAACCAGACGGAGATGGAAGATGTGATGATGGACTCTATTACAGCAATGTAGAACTAACTAGAACTAATTAAGAATATTTTTCTTAATTAAAACGTAACAAAAAGTTGGGGTAGATTTAATGGGGAAATGTAATTTGATATTCAAGCAAATTAAGTAACGAGCTCAGTAAAAGAACAAATTAAACAAGCCAACCCAGCTCCTTCATAAAGGTGCCAATATCTCTATCAATATCAATATCAATATTGATAATATGCCACTAGTCTCACTTCAAAATACTCAAAAAAAGCAATTAATTGTGAGTAAATTTTTTAATCATTTGACAAGCCTAATATATATATATATTTGTGTGTGTGTGTGTGTGTGTGTGTGTGTGTGTGTGTGTGTGTGTGTGTGTGTGATTTAAAGTGAGCAACATCACTATAAAGTCTTTATTATTAACATGGTATATTTTGTGTTTTTCTTTCAGAAATCGTTCTCACTGGTGATCGAGGTCCTCGATTATGACAATGAAACATCAGAGACAGGTATGATAAGATTTGAAATGAAAATCTGTAGACTGTATGCTGCCTCATGCACTCCATATCACACTGGATCTGGAGCGGGAAATAAAAGCAAATGTAGAGTGTAATAGAATAGACTGATCTTATTTACACAAATCTCTGAGAGAGAGATGGAGATGGACTTAATGAAAAAGTCCACTGTCCACGCTGTCCAGTTCTGCTCTTTATCTCTCATGATGCTGCATGAGGGGAATTTTTTTAAACTTTCTCAAAAGCAACACTTTGAGGACTTTGATTGTTACTGTAAATATGTTGTGGTGTATTGTGACACATTTAGTAAGTCACACAGAGTCCAGTTTTAGATTTTGGTGTTATATTCATATCAGCCATAGAAATGAGCAGAGCTATAGTTCAGTCTCATTAACACTCTACACCTGCAGCATCACATGATCACATGATGACTTACACAGAGAGAGTGAGAGAGCAAGAAAGTCAGAAATGCTAATTATAAAAAAGAGTGAGAGAGAACAAAGAATAATAGAAAGAATAACAACAGCATGAAAGAAAGAGAATAAGAGAGTGAGGAGAGAAAGAAAGTAAGAATAAAAGACAGCGAGAGAAGCAAATATGAGAAAGAAAGAGCAAAAGGAAATGGAGAGAAATGAGAAAAAAATTAAAGAGAAGAAAACAAGAATTAGAGAAAGAGGGCAAGAGAGAAAAGAGAAGAAGAGAGACTGAAAGAGCTAGAGAGAGGTGGGGAAGATTTAGAGAAAATAAAAAAATGAGAGAAAGGAAGAGAGGGAGAGAAATGTTTGACACAAAAAAGAAAGGAAAAAAAGAAAGAGAGAAAAGGAAAGAATAAGAGAGGGATGCTTTTTATCTTGAGGTCATTCTCTGAGACTCTTTCATTTCCTGAGCTTCTTTCTGATTGTTTTTCCTTATAATTAAAGCAAAGCTCTGTGACAGCAAATACACTGCTGTGATCAACACACACACACACACACACACTCTCTCTCTCTCTCTCTCTCTCTCTCTCTCTCTCGTGCATGCACACACAC
>BRDA01046361.1:0-17031 GCA_036984385.1 Crenuchus spilurus
AGGTACAATATTAACCTACATTAGAATAATGAAAACACCTGTTAATGAAGTATACCTCAACATGTGCTACAGTATCCTCCAAATGTTAGTGTTTTGTTCAAAAAATTGGGATCCAAGGAGAATATTTACAATATTTTTGGGCATTTTGTTGAGCATGGTTAGAGTAGGGTGCTACCTGTCACTCTTACATAGCTTATCAATGAATGCGAGAGAGGTTAAGTGGAAAATTACTGGTGAAAATATTGGCAGAAAAGAAGAGCCATTAGCTCTTCCTCCCTCTTCTTTGTCTTGTCAATCATATCAGCCTCATTGTTTCATATGTTTTGACTGATTGAAGGTGTATTGGTGAGAATATTTAATAGATCCGCCTCTATTCTATCCTGTGTTGGCATATTTTTATGTTTAGACAGCTTAAGTAAGAAACAGCTCTATAGTGTGCTGAATTTTCAGCAAATGAACTATAAACAGTAAATTGTATTATCATATGGAGTCATGAAGGTAAGTATATTACCATATTTACAGTATATTCTGCCATTTAAAAAAACATTATTTTGACCTCTTATATATAAATATATATAAACATATAAAAATTTATATATAAAATATTTTTGGACAAATAATAAAGGCTGTTGATTTATGTACTATATATGAGTAAGTTCAACTCATATTTAATATAAAAAAATGTACAATATATCCCCTGGGCCTACTTTTTGAGTTTGTGTTGTAAGCTTGCAGTTTAAAAGTACTTGAATTCTTGAACTTGTAAAATTTGGTGCATATCTTGGCTGCATATTCATGATGTTATTGAACATTTTCAGAAACATCTGATCAATCTTATTCAAAACATGTCAAATGTGCTTCTCTCAACAGGAGATGTTGAAAGACGAAGTGAGAACGCTGACCTACAGGAACTCCATGTACCACAATAAACACATTTTTAAAGACAAGATTGTTTTAGATGTTGGAAGCGGGACTGGAATCCTCTCCATGTTTGCTGCCAAAGCAGGAGCCAAGCATGTATACGGGGTGAGAACTTCAGCCTAACGTAAAAACTATTCAAAGTCAACAGGCCACATGGTCTCTGTGACATCCCATGCTGAGATCATACCAAACCAGGGGTGGTCATTCTGGATTCCTGCAGTTTGGTGATCTTCCTAATCAAACACAGCTGATTCAACTCAGCATGTAATTATCAGGTATAATTGTAGTGACAGAGCAGAGAAATTTCCACACTGTGCTGGACAAGACTGGGTCTGGACACCAGTGGTGTAAAACATTTAAGAATCTAATCACTGCAAACATAAATGCTGTTTCCCCTCAATTATCCATTATATGTGAACACATAAAATCATTTTTCAGATACAAACTCACACAGGTGATGTAAAAGCCTGTGATAACTGAAAGATAAGTCAACTGATGTCTCAACAATAGATGAAGAACATGTACATAACAAATGGTTACATAGATGGTATAGTATAGTAATGCTGCCTCCCATGTGGCAAACTGGAGTTTACTGGAGTACATCACACTATACCAATAAATAAAAGTCCATGGGCAAGACTCCTAATGTTACATTTTCCTACAACTGTAACAGACATGACAGAAATCGTCAGCTGGTCTAGATAAGAGCATCTACCAAATACCATAACTGTAAATGTAAATTGTTATAATCAGTGCCACTCATTCTTCTGTACATTTATATTTTGCAGATTGAATGCTCCAGTATATCAGAGTACTCAGAGAAAATCATCAAATCAAATCATCTGGACAGTGGTAAGGCTGACTGCCAGCTCCAAAAGCCAGTATAAACAGTATGTGCATCTGCTAAAACATTAATCACCTACAGGCCAGCAGAACATCCGATCATTAGATAAAAGGGATTCTTCCTCAGAAGACACAGCATTTGTTTATGCTGTGTGCCTATGGAGAGGAAAGGGTGACACATATCCCAGTGAGCAAGCCAAGCAGCACTCCATCTCACAGGAAATAGCACACCCACTTCCTGTACAGGACACTCACTTCCTGTGGTGTGATGGCAGAAGTTGTTTATCTAAATCAGTCCTGAACAGTTCTGATTAACGCTGGAGAGCGGTGATGAGGGGGGTTTGAGGCCTGAGTCAGCGGGCCAGGGATCGCTGCAGTGTGCTCACACACACACTTTTCTCAGCACACCCTTTCAGTAATTGGAGACTGGCAGCAATCCCTGCTGAAAGTAAAGGCAGAAAAACAGATGAGGAAAGAAGAGTGAAGGAAAACAGAGACATCAATCACACAAACCCTATTTCTAGAAAAGTTGGGACACGTTCTAAAAATGCAACAAAATCTGAAATATGTAATTTGTTCATTACCAAACAAACATGTTCTCAGTAGAAGACTGCAAAGAATTATGGTCTTTCACATCTACAGTTCATAATATCATGAAAAGATTCAGGGATTCAGTGGAAATCTTGGTGCATAAAGATCAAACTGCTGCTGAATGTGCATGAGCCTTAGGCAGTATTGTTTGAGAAATCTTCATGCTACCATGATGGACATAGTCACATGGGCATTGTTGAACAACACAACTCACCACTGCATCAAGAAATGCAAGCTGAAGCTTATTATGTAAAGAGGAAGCCGTATATTAATTTTACACAGAAATGTCATTGAATTCTCTGGGCCCAAAGTCATCTAAGATGGACCAAAAGACAGCAAAAACATGTTCTTTGGTCAGACGTGTCCACGTTTCAGCTTGTTTTTAGAAAAAAGAGTTGTCAGATTCTATGTGTCAAAGATGAGAAAGACCATCCAGACTGATACCAATGAAAAGTGCAAAAACCAGCATCTGTGATAGCATGGTGACACATCAGTGCCCACAGCAGGGGTGACCTGCATATATGTGAAGGTACCATGAGATACCAGGAACATGTCTATTTCAGCTATTTAAGTTACAACAGGGTGGCTTTCTAGGGTTTTTTGAAAATAGAGTTTGTAATATCAGACCCCAAATGATCACATTCAGCCGAGAAATACATGGTGAACTTCAAAGTAATAGATGTAATTTCATGAGAATGCAATCATTCTTGCATGTTTACCCATTCAAATTAATTCAGTGTTGAATCTGCTTTAATACATATTATGTACTTTGGATGTTGTTCACAGTGTACCTTGTATTTATGTCCTGTGTTTCTCTGTATGTATGTATTTGTGTCTTGCAGTTATTACCATCTTTAAGGGGAAAGTGGAGGAGACAGAACTGCCAGTGGATCAGGTGGACATTATTGTCTCTGAATGGATGGGCTACTGTCTTTTTTATGAGTCCATGCTGAAGACTGTCATCTATGCCAGGGACAAATGGCTGGTAAGTGATTCTTTATGTCTTCAGGCTAAGCCAAGGTAATTTAAACAATTGGAATATTCAGGGCACAAAACTGTTGATGATCGTGCAAGTTGCAGGCACAAAAAAACGACAGAGAAAAATTCATTGTTATTCAGTATAAATCATTACACAGGACAAGCAGTTGACAAGCGTTTATAAGTAGGGATGTTTTAGCACATTCACATATGCTTATGTGTAACAAGGACAAGCATGTACTCTGAACATAAGAGGAACAGAGAGTGTGAATGATAAGTGATATTTTGGATATGATAACGGCAGAGAAAGCCAGCTTGAAATGAATGTGGAATATGATAGCCATTCTGCGAAATAAGTGATGATACCTGCCTCTTTCAGAAGCCTGGAGGCTTCATGTTCCCTGACAGAGCAACACTGTACGTGGTGGCCATAGAGGACAGGCAATACAAAGATTTTAAAATCCATTGTAAGTAGATTTGATGCACACACTTTTTAACATGCATGCACATACACTGAACCTCAAATGTGCTAAATGTTTTCAATATAAATAAATAAACAAAAAAAAATGAACCAAAAGCAATGATAAAGAGATCCCCACTGGCCTTTGTCTATGGTCTCCAGCAAAAGGCTCTGTTACTTCAATCCCCTTTTCTCTCCTTTGGATGGAAGAGTGTGATTTGCCTCAATATAATCAAAGGCTGCCAGACACAGGGGTGAATCTATTTCAGGCCCGAAGGGATGGGAACTTTAAAAGAGAAAGAAGAAAGAAAAACAAAACAGCGGGGCAGAGACAGAGGGAGTGTGTAGTGAAAATAAAACACAAGCTTATTTTTGTGAATGTATTCTCTTTTGTGGTAGCTGATCTATTCAAACATTTTATGGTCTGTGTTATACTATATAACTGAATAAGAACAGCTAAGCTCCCTATAAATATGAACATAAAGGTACTAAAAAGGGTCATTGGTGCAATTTTATACAAGAATCCTAAAAAGCCCTGCCATAGATCACTTTTTAAAAGACTATTTTTGTAAATGACATAGGGCATAGCAGACGAAGAGGTGTCCCATTATGCCAAATGAATGGATTAGGTAATAAATATAAACATAAAGATACCAAAAACAGTTTTGGGAGAGATTCTGTACAAGAACCATAAAAGGCCTGCACTGGATCACTCTTTAACACATTTGTAAATGGTATATCATAAGGCTTAGCAGCAAAAGAGGTGTCCCGTTATGCCATATGAATGGATGAGGTGGAGTCAAGGAGCTGAACTCTGCCACATCCATTAATTTGATATAGTGGGACACCGCGAAGGCTATTATGATGTTGCCACACATACAGCCAATTTTGCATATTGATGTATACAAAGAAGAACAATCTAAAAAGAAGCCAACCTATTTGTGGTCTTTCTTTAGGACAATACTGCATAGGCTACCCCTGTTTGGTTGTTAGGGTTGCCATTCAGTGTTGCCAGAGCATTGATACACAATAGTAATTATTTTACTGAATCTGCTGTACATGTGTCCTGTTAAAAAGCATTTATAGACATCCACAAGCCAAGCTGTAAAATGTTTCTTGAGTGGGTTATTTTGTATATAACATCAAATCCAAGATTGCAGCCATTTAAGAGACTTTTTACTCCTGGCGTGGTGGCTTCAGGGTTAATTAAATTAGTGGTTCACATAATGGGGTCTGTGACATATTTAATCACTCAACTGTTTCTCATTTTCTCTAAATATCTACAGACGATAAAGCATGAAGTTGCATTTCAGTAAAGGCTCATTTAAACTGCAATGTGTCTTTTAACTGTATCAGTGTTTTGTAAAAGGTACCATTAACTTGTGGTTTCCCAATTACAGTGTGGCAAGCCAGCATTTGGAGAAAGTATGCATTAAGCATTGTTTTAAACAGTAAAAGCTTGAAATTAATAGTCCCATCTTCACATCCTGTTACTCTGATACACTCTGTCTAGCCAATGATGCTGTTGGCTGCTCAGCCCTACACACAGAACTTCAGCCAATGACATTTAAGAGTTCTTGAGGAGGCATGAACTCAATTCTCATTCTGTTAGAGAGAACCTGTAATTGGCAATAATGATTACATTAGCAAATATAATTTGTAAACATTTATATTTCAATAGTTTTGCCACGATCTCATGAAACAAAATCTATTTTTTGCAGAATGTAACAATGTGTCTGATGAGGGATGTTAATTAATTTACTCATAACAGATTTACAGAAATAACTGTTGTCTCCTGCTCTCTTCTAGGGTGGGAGAATGTCTATGGCTTTGACATGACCTGCATTCGTAATGTTGCTATGATGGAACCACTGGTTGATATAGTGGACCCAAAACAAGTGGTGACCAACTCCTGTCTTATTAAGGTATGAACACAAAGAGTATGCAAGAGTGTGGGTTGACAACCAGAGAATGTGAATGTGACTGTTTCAGCATACTCTTTGTGAAAACCCTGCTCTGATTCATAGAGCAGATTGACTAGGCGCTACCTCAGGACACATGTTGTGTGGGCGTTACATAACGACCTAATTATCATTAAGGGCCTGTTTGATGACAGGGTGTTAAACTGTTTTCATCACTTAAACTGACTCTGAGTGCATCTCATGCTAGGGCTGCTTGATATGACTGACATATCATATTGTGATTGACTGCCACAGATTTTGTAAAGATAATTTTCACAAAACTAAGTTTTTTAATTCTTACAATTCATCAGAATATTCACTAAGCATGTTTGCCATTTGGTACTCAACAATTTGTACTTGCAACCAAATATCTGTCATTTGTTAGCAAACATTTGTTGAACAGAGCTCAATACAAGAAAAGACTAAAGAAGCTGTTTGTTTTCTACTCATTTCATGAATAGATCACCTCTTAGTCCAGTCCAAGAAACATTCATAAGAAAGATCTGGTGCTCTTGAACTTGTATGAGCGATTTTTTTCAGGGAAAGGTTTTATAATTCTGAAAATAACAAAGAAAAAAGTCAATCAAATAAGGACAGAGAGAAACCAGAGAGCCATTCAGGTAAGAGTGAAAGAAAAGAGATTTCAGTATCAGTGTGCACTTCACTACCTCTCAAACACCTGAGGGATAAGGTGCTTTGAACTGAAGAATGGCCTGTCGCTCTTTTGTTGGCTATTGTGAATGAAAAGATGAGATGAACAAATGGAAGGGTGAATGGAGTTAATGATCTGCGGCTGACTCAATGATCTAAAGCTCTAAGGAAGCTTTCAGCATGGATTTGGATTTTGTGGTTACAGACAATATGTCTGAAATAGTCAAGAGATTTAGGATGAGTAACTAATACTTGCCAATAATATTTGCACCCACTTTTGCAGCAACATTTGTAATAAATATGTAGAGCTGATTTTGCGTTTTTAATGTGCTAGTTTGTTGGTACCTTGCAGGAGGTTGACATCTACACAGTGAAACTAGAGGACCTGACCTTCACCTCAGCGTTCTGCCTGCAGATCCAGAGGAATGACTACATCCATGCCCTTGTCACTTACTTCAACATTGAGTTTACAAAGTGTCACAAGAAAACTGGCTTCTCTACAGGTTTATCTCTCAAAGAACACCTGAAACAGTCATTAGAATCAAAAACCTCATTTATTATAAAATGCAAATCATTGTTTTTGTTTTCAATATTTCTTAGTTATAGTTATCTCTTCTTAAATTCTTAGCCCCTGATGCTCCCAGTACCCATTGGAAGCAAACAGTGTTTTACCTGGAGGATTACTTGACTGTGCGGAGAGGAGAGGAAATCCTAGGCAGCATCGCTGTGAAGCCCAATGAAAACAATGAGGTAAGAGTCAATGAATGGACAGAGAAAAGAGAGTGGGAGCCTTGGCAGAGACAGAGAAGCTGAGAATGAACAACGGCTAGACTGTCAGGAGGAGACAGGAGAGTAGGTGTCCTAAAACAGAATAGAAAGTCAGTAGCAAATGTGACATTCACTGGAACACTTACTGAAGTCTTTATTTTATTTTGTTCTTCAGCGTGACCTGGACTTCACCTTTGAGTTGGATTTCAAAGGGCAGCTTTGTGATGCAGCCATTTCCCATGATTACAAGATGCGGTAGGGCTCCACCAGGTGGCAACATTTCCCAAAAAACTGAGCTAACCAGAGAAAGCCAGGAGAAGCTGAATCACATGCTGCTACATGTTCTGACCAAATAGAACAGACTAGGAGGACAATACAAGCCCAACATGATGTCATCATCAGTGTGAAACCAGCACAAAGAGCAATAGTGTCATTAGTCCTCCAAATCTGCCAAACACAAGGCTGCAGGAGAACATCACTGAATGTAACTGTCAATAAGCTTGAGAATGTCTTAGTTGTTCTTTATTTTAACCATAAGAATACAAAGTATAAAGTACACTGCTGAATAAGCCAATGTGACACGAAAAGAAGTGACATAGTTTCTCAAATAAAAAACACTTCATGTGCACATTCATGGGCTTTACAGAATGATTATTTTAACAGCATGGAGAAAGAAGAGCATTTAAGAGTCATTATTTTAAAATTATTTAATATATTCCTCATAATTAAATGTATTACATTTTTTTTGTTACCTGTTTGGTGGTTGAATGGTTTAATATTGTGGCTGGCATGTTTTCTGACTTGCTTTGAGATATTATTTTTTCAGGGATCACAAAAATGGTATGAGGCTTTATTTTTGTTCTGTTTTTCAGTGTTTTTTTTCTTCGTTTTTTGTTGTTTTTTTTGCATAATTTTAGCATTTTAAGGAGTTATTTGTTAAGTCTCTTGGAATTTGGGGGGGCGGAAGTGGTAAATAAATCAGAGAAGAATAAACTGTGTTTCTCTAGTTGAAACTTCAGTATCCTAATTTTCTAGCAAATAACCAAAATATGTGTCTTTTACAATATACACAATACTACTCATACAGAGAATAACACTGGAAATGGAGAAAATAAATGTTCCTGTTTTTAGTATTTTACAACTCGACAAGTTTCCTTTCCACATACAGATAATGAATTTTAGTTGTAATCCAAGTCCTGGATGTAGAAATTTGGAGAGAATTGCCTATATATGCTTAGAAATGTAGTTTACTTTTTCTGTGCTGACACATGCTCTTTGCAGTCCAGCATTGCTGCTATATTGCTACAGCCAACTCAAGCACATCATATTCATGGCATAAACAGAAACAACAACATGACACAACAATAGTTTATTAATATAAACTATTATTAATAAACTAATAACTAATATTTTTACCATAGTTTATATTTTACATATCGTGTTACTGGTCAATTACAGGTGCATCTCAATAAATTTGAATATCATAATAATATCATCATTTCAAAAGTTTGTTTATTTCAGTAATTAAATTTAAAAAGTGAAATTCAAATAATATATAGATTCACTACATACAGAGTGATCTATTTCATGCATTTAATTATTTTAATGTTGATGATTATGACCTACAGCAATGAAAACCCAAAAGTGAGTATTTCAAAAAATGTGAACACTGTGAAAAAGAATTTAATATCATCAATTGCTGTTAACCAAATATCAGCTTATTAATAACAATTTCCACAAAGGGATTTCTTAGTTACATCTAAGTTCCTCTCCATTATTAGTGTGTAACTGTCTTGGTTCATACTCACATATGCCCCATGCAAATGTAATTGCTGAGATCATCTAGCACAAGGCTTGTACTGATAACCTATTCATTACACTCACAGAATACATGGGAAACTTCAAATCCACAATGCCACAAATCCACAGCAACATATGTTCATATGAGCATGTGGCCATGTATGTAGCTTTTTGTGGATCCCCACTGGGGGAAAAGCTTTTGTTTTTATAAAAAATAATGCAGCTTTACCTGGAAAAAGAGCCCAAAAATCTTTTTGGCTCCTGAGATTAAGTTTAGGGTTGCAGAGCTGCATTTAAATACGCTACTGCAAAAATTAATGGAAAGACCCCACAAAGTGTTTGTGTGTTCACTTGCAGCAGGATTTCTTCTTCACCGGTTGATCTACTAGCCGCACTGTGTTCTCCCGCACTCTGTCCTCTTGCTCCCTCAGCACTCTGAATCAACAAAGACAAAACTGAACATACTGAAAAAACAATACATAACAGATGTGTAAAAAATGCACATACACAACATTCTATTCAATAAATAATGAAATATACAGTATATATTTCAGATAAGATAATCTTTCATTAGGCCCACAGTGGGAAAATTCATAGGGTCACAGTAGCAAATACTACTTTAAAAAATATTCAGCACTGTCACACAGAAGATAAAAGAAAGCCACAATAAATAATTCCCTACACCCACACCTTCCTGTCATAGCCACTATACACACTACTGTGGTTTCCTGCTTTATAGACTAACTATAGCTTTCAGAACCACAAGCAATATTAATTAAAGTAATACAGATTATTTTATAAAATCAACCCAAGTTATCAATTCTTACCTGGCTAGGTGTAACATGGCCTCAAGCACATTGTAACCTGTATAAGCACTGCACTCATAGAACATCAAACCTGTTTCCTGTTAAACATAACACAAGTGAAATCAGAATGTCGTACAGGGCTGAAGGCATATGTAGACTGTATACAGTGCAATGAGTGAAATCTCTAGGTGGCTGTTATAATGTTTTTATACACTTTTTATTACTGTGCTTTAGTAAAAGCAACTCAAAACAGCTGAACCTATGGATTAGCATGGCTTTTAGAACTTTACCTCAGCAAGTCTTTTCCCCTCTTTAGTTGGCACCACTCTCATATCCTCATTATCTGATTTGTTGCCCAACAGCATGATAGGAATAGGATCCCCCACTGCTTCCTGTATGCTGGCAAGCCAGGGGTGCACTGACCTAAAGCTGTTGTGCATGGTGACATCATAGATCACCACCACACCATCAGCCTTGCGGAAAAACTGTTTTGTAATACTTCGATACCTGCAAGAGATGGGGATACTTTACTTATGGTTGTTCATTCAGTGGGTTACAAGCTATAACACATTAAATAAATTATTAATCACATCAGCACTTTACCAACACTGCTTACAGATACTTAACTACATGGTAATTTGTGAAAACAATAATAAGCTATGCAGTATGACTTTGCATTTGCAGTAATATAGTACAGTAAGTACTAATACTATTAGTGGTATTAGTATATTAGTGGTATTAGTATATACTGTACTATATTACTGTAAATATAGATTCTCTACATATACTTTATTCCAAATCTCATCTACATTTCATGTCTAATATGTGTAGTCTTAAGTGCACGTTTTCTAATATTATATTTACACATTGGAGTCTAGAGAAGCATAATTTTTTTCAGCTGTGCTCACCTTGTTGTATAATCTGAATGACAATAAAGTTCACTTTGACACTTTGTTTTGTCAGTGTACAGCAATATCCATCAATGTCAAATAAGTGCTTCAGTCAAGTCAAGTCAAATTTATTTATATAACACTTTTACAAATGATTTAGTATTACAGAGTTCAAATAATAACAAAAAAACATAAAACCCCTGGTGAGCAAGCCAATGGCGACAGAGGCAAGGAAAAACTCCCTCAGTGCTGTAGGAAGAAATCTTGGGAGAAAACAGACTCACATAGGGGACCCATCATCCTCTAGTCAACTACTTATAAGTCATTGGTAGACAGTCGTCATATCATCCCATAAAGCTTTCGTTGCGTTTAAGAATACTTAATAGTCAATTTCAGCATCTATAACCAGCCATTCAAAATAAATGGGGTAAAGGTGCTAGTAAGACATATCCAGCCTGTTTAACATACTGATTTACCAGCATGCCACAGTTGATAGCACAGAAGAACACTCACCTCTCCTGACCTGCGGTGTCCCACAACTGAAGAGCCACATGCCTATCTCCCAGATTTAGAGTTCGCACACTGTAGTCAACACCTTTGCACAAAGAAAACATGGAGCATTAGTTCACCTCATTTAATTTTCTAAAATAAACATGCACACACATAGACATGGATAAAGTCTGGTTTTGGATTAAATGAGACTTAATCTGTGAACTGGCGCTAATGTCTTTAAAAACTGCACTTGGGTTCTAAAAATGCAGTATCAATAACACTCACAAGGAGGCATTATTCAGTAAGATTACAATAGCTTCTATTGTTGCTAATGGGACCTCTCAGATAAGAGTTGATTCATTCTGACATAATCTGCAGTGAAATATGTACCAGGAATCAGGCGGAGGGTGTGTGACTTCCAAAACCATATCATGTGATATTATGCTCTCACTTTCTTTTACCACAGCAGTTATGATTAATACAATAAACTGAATGAAAATGTTCTTAAAAATACACCAGCAGTATAGTTTGGATGTCATAGTCACAGCATCATGGTATGGGGATGTTTCTCTTTACATGGTACTACTAGCAGATTCCATATTATTGAAAAGAACATGAAATGAGTCATGTACTGAGAAATACTTGGTGATGAATCTCAGTATGTAGCTTCCAGAAGGACAATGAGCCAATGATCCAATAGAATATATGTGGAAGGAACTAAAGGTTCATAATAGGGCCCCCAGAATTCTACAGAACACAGTGAGTGATTAGATTATTCATACAGGATGCATCTTGTAGTTGCCACTGCAAACCAAAGCTTCTCACCCAAGTAAAAAAATAATTTCAGTTAGCTTGTTTAAATATAATTTTCCTTGTGTTATTCCATTATATTACATGGCTTTTAATGTATTGTAATAATATTTATTTATCTCTGATGATTTATTGAATTAATACCAAAGTCTAAGATTTAATGTGAATAGTTGCACTGCAAAATATATTTGATGAAAAAAGATTATGATGTGACAAATACTTATTTTCCCCACTTTATGTCTGTCTCTACTAAAATGCTATGGTGTGTTCATAGCTCTCAATTTATGTGTAACAGTGGTTAACTACTTAAATGACTAGCACCTTTTTGTGTGCAAATTAGGCAAGAATTTTAAACTTTTCTGGTACACACATACAAAGTCTATGCATTTATATGAATATTGGGGAATAGACAAGATGTTTTGTGTTGATTACAGAAATGAGGTAGACATGGTGTATCCTTGTACTATCTGAGGGTA
This sequence comes from Crenuchus spilurus, assembly GCA_036984385.1. Lineage (NCBI taxonomy): Eukaryota > Metazoa > Chordata > Actinopteri > Characiformes > Crenuchidae > Crenuchus > Crenuchus spilurus. The sequence continues at coordinate 12,448 of BRDA01046361.1, forward strand.
ATAAATTCTAAATACATTGACCTATTCCCTGAAATCCTGAATATCTGCAGTAGCTGGAAAACTGTGAAAGGTTTGAATTGAAACTGACCCACAGTGGCTGTGGTGGATGAATTAAAATGACCATCACAGAAGCAACGCAGCAAAGCTGTCTTGCCCACACTTGAGTTTCCCACAAGAACAACCTTAAAGAGGCACTCAGGGGTGGCCACAGCACCTTCTACTGGATCCTGAATAAACACAAATACAAAAAGTGTATTTTAAAACAACTAATACAGCATAATACAAAAAAAGGAGAATTATCACTTACGCTTGACAAAGTCTCCTTGCCTACTGGCTGACCACTGGCTGAAGAGGGGACATCCCCTTTCCCTCCTTTCTGTTTAGAGAGTGATTTCATCACTTGGGCAGGTGAAGGTGAGTGAGCAGATGCTAGGGAAACATTTGAAGAATAGACAGAATTCATGTTCAATTCAATCTGGGCTTCTTCATCTCCTCCTCGCTTCACCACCTCACTCAGTTGGTGCAGCAGTGGCTGAGGCTCTCCTTGTAGCAAGTGAGGGAGGTGGTCCTCTTCAATGGAGATGACCCGACGTAAAGGCCAGCCCTCTGGTGGGGAATCTACCATATCTAGGCTTGGACTCATATCTACAGAGCATCCATCTGCAGTCCCATGGACCTGTGAGGCTGAATGTAAGCCACAGCCATTTATTGTGATGGAGGTCTTCCTGTTTGAGTGCTGAGAAAATTCTTCTGTGTCAACCTCACTAGAGTGAAGAGAATAAGAAACTGAGTGTTTTTAAGGATACTGTATGTATTACATCGTAAAGTGCTTTTCAGCAAAGAACCAAAACATCTACTTAATAATTCTTTATTATTAATTTTCCAATCAGGAACATTAATACTGTAAATAATCACATAAACATCTTACCTTTTTGTAGCCTGATTTTTGTCTGAAAAGTTTATTAAGCTTGAGACTGGTCGCTGTTTACGAGTGAGTTTCTTCAAAGAATTATTCTGTTTCTATAAAGAAACTCTGTGAGTAATGTGTACAGTACAATACAACACATGTAGACTGCATGTGAAAAGAATCTGAACACTTACTAATGAGCTGACATCTCGCTCATCTCTTAAATGTTTATTCATTTCCCTAAAAGAACACCCACAAATTGTGAGGCAGAGACACACAGATATGTGAATGAATCTGTATGTGTGTGTGTGTAAACAGGAGCACACCTGAGCAAGTCTAACTGCTTCATTAGGCTTTGCTTCTCTCTCTGTAGTCCTTCTGTGATTCTGTACATCTCCCTGGGTGAGACAAGAGTTGCTGTGAGTTTGTACATGTGTGCGATTGTATATCTCCCTTGTGCTGAGTGAACAAATGAGGTAAATTATAAATACATATGCATGTACAGTAAGTACTGGCTTACACGTCTTTTTCTCGTTGTAACCTTGAGGCCTTCTCCTGTAGAATGGCCAGCTGCTCTTGTGCCAATGAGAGCTCATTACACGTGTGGTCCAGCTCACGAGAGAGCTCTTCGTTGGTACTTTTCAGTTTTATATTTTCCACCCGACTCTCCTGCTGCTCACTGTGAAGCTCACAACACTGTTGCTCCAACTAAGGTCAAAAATTATAATAAATACTACAGATTATTTCTAATAAATTAATACATAATCCTCTGTCTGTAAAATGGCCCTGTCTTGGCCACAACAGAGCCTTATAATCTTTTTCTTTTTTTCCATTTAATCACTTTGAAAAATATAATAATTTTTGGCGAGGCTTTACTGGACCTATAATTTTGTTCCAAAAGCACCCACCCTCCTTTGTTTAAGGAAGAGTTGCTCAAGCTCTTGCTCTTTGGTTGTCAGTTGTTGCTGCAGTTCCTGACTGCGCAGTTGCAGGTGCTCTGAGTCCTGCAGTGAGAAAATAGATAGCACCAATATATGCACTATAACACTGCAATGCAAGGAAAATGTTTTGATATTATGTAAATTGTTAAACACAATGTTGCCTGGAGGCAACTAAGTAGACAAATTCAAAGTAATAAAATAAAAGTCACTGCTTAAAAAACGATGTGATTTAAACAGGATTAATCAAAATAAGATTCAATACATAACAAACTATTCATTATTTATTCTTTTCTGTAGATTTGTAGATTGTTGTAAAATGCAAAATAAATGAAGAGCATAGTTAAATGAGATTTACCTTGAGAAGCAGTCTATCTTTTTCACTTTTCATCTGTTGCTCCATTTCCTCATATAACCGCTGGATTTCACTATCATGTGTTGCAGCCTTCCTGTAGAAAAATGAACTTTTCACTAAATTTGCTCTTTGCTTCATGGTTTAATTGCAACAGAAAGTGTCTTTCTATTATTAATATAATACATAGGCATCTAACAGAAACTTGCACATATACATACATGTTAAACAGATCAGCCAAATCATGCCAACATACATTTCCAAGGCATGCTAACAACCAATTAGTTAAACAACAAGGTTTTAAAAAAACATAAAGAACATAAAGTACAGAGCTTTACAGCACATGCTGCAGGTCTAGGAAAGATATCCTCAATGTCAAATATTACATACTTTATTGATATTGGCTCAATACACAGTAAATCTGCCAGTGTTAAATCAACACTATTAGAGTTAAATTAACACTGAGGGTGTCAAAATGTAACACTCTCAGTGTTAATTTAACTCTAATAGTGTTGATTTAACACTGGCAGATTTACTGTGTACTGACCATTAGATTGATGCTATGTCTAACTCACAAGAGTATAAAATCAAGAGAATAGGATACTATACTTTCGGAGGGCACTTTCCATCTCCTTCCTCTCTTGTTGAACTGTTCTGATTTGGGCTGTGACTCGGGCCAGGAACTCCTCGAAGTTGTATAGCAGGTGAGGCTCATCTTTTCTCAGCTGAGCCCACAGACTACGCACTTCCCTGGGACTAGAGGGAGAGAGAGAAAGAGAGAGAGAGAGGTTTTCCATGTGGTATTTGGCATTATGCAGTGACTGGAACTTCTAGAACTTAGAATTACAAAAAATATATTTAAAAAAGAATTGTCTGATGCCCTGCCCTGCACCCAGTCAGGGGGTAGGAGACTAACCGCGACCCTGATATGGATTAAGCGGGTGGATGTTTATAAGAAATAGAACTATAGTACTCCATAAATTATTAAGCTGTTAAGAAGATGGAAGGATGTTATGTTAGAAATTAATTAAAATTATTAGCAATTTCATTCTTGTAAAAACTGAGTGTTCACCCATATTGCCTACCCTACATTTTTATTGTCTACCTGTCTGTGCAATGTGAGAAATAGGAAACAAATAACACTGACTCCTCAAAGACATTGCTAGCACCCAGGTTCTCCATCAACATGTTGAAGTGTCTCTCCTCCTCATCCTCATTCCCTGCTTGTAGTTCATCTTGATATAGAACTTCTGGAACCTTTTGGAAGCAAGTTGTGATCTGATCTTCTACTTCGCTCATTCTACGCCCATGTAAGAAGTCACCTGGTAAAAAAGAGAAGACTCATTGGGCTTCAGTTCAGACCATAAATCAAGAAAGCTTAATTGCACTTGTGACCAAAAAGTTTTTTTTGAGATGTCTTTATAACTTTGTCTTCAGTGAAAATATTAGAGGCCATCAAATTACTGATTGACCAAGTATAACAGAAGCTAACTTAACAGCATCACTGAAGATTAAAAACACACTCCTGGTTTAACAGATTTATTGCAAAATGCTTATTCTAATTTAATAATCATGGCAAATGAATATAAAATTTAAATCCATTTAGATATAAAGGTACATATAAATATATTAAATTATTAAAAAAATAAAATGATAATGTCTGATATTACAGGTGATCTGCATTCTAAGTAGTAAAAGTAACTATTTGATGTATGACTTAGAATCTTCTGCACTTTACAGCTTACAGGCTGTATACAAACTCACTGAATCCAGAGGAAAACTCTCCCAGGGTAAGATAGCCATTTTGGTCTGAGTCCAGTGAGTCAAAGACATTCTCCAGCTCTTCTGCAGAAAGTGGCAGCTCACTGTGCAGTTTCTGAAAGAATGAACTAAGGGATTTGTCACTGCAGTACAGTACACAAGACTTATATACTAAAGACATTAAGACTAAAAGCAGTACAAAGATGTATAATAGTCTATTTCTTATTTAAAATAATCAACAAAAATGCTTTAAATAACATTGATTTCTCAAAGTATTATACTGGTAACAATACAGAAATTGATAAAGAAAATTAGAAATACAAAAAACAAGAAAATTCAGCACACTCTTTCTATTATTCTATTGTATCTAATGTCTACTGAGAGCAGAAGCAATACTTTAATCAGTGCAAGGTTCAGTGAGTTGAAAGAATGCAACCTAACCCTCCAATATGTGCGTGACTGTCACTCAAATACAAATCTTAGGATAAATCTTAAGGATTTATTCCAAGTGGATTGCAGATTATTTAATTTAACAGTTGTACTAAGGGAATAGTTTCAAGAATTTCCCAAATGTTTGTACACTCCAAAGATGTCCATAGAACAAATTTAAACTCACTATTATATAT
>BRDA01046365.1:0-19764 GCA_036984385.1 Crenuchus spilurus
AGATATTAGTCTATAAACAACCTCAATAAACACTATTAATCACTAGAATAGGAGATATTAGTCCATAAACAACCTCAGTAAACACTGTTAATCACTAGAATAGGAGATATCACATTAGTTTACCACATTCCATATTAGTTTACTAATAAGATATTAATTATGTAATTGTGACAGGTGATGTATGGGAATATTCAGTCAAAAGAATTAATTTATGTGCATTCAAACTTCACACTACATTATCAGATGTGTCTCAGGGTTCAGTAAACTGGCACAATATTCTGTCATAGAAGTTTTAAAACAAGTTTAAAAAGTTCTCAGTGTAATAATGTAATAATGGCTCTCCTAGCGATCCCCTTAGAGACCTATGTCAGCGTATGCAGTGCAGCATCAACACTAATCTCAAGAAGTTCAGCCACTGTTAGATTCTGTGCTGTGTATTTGCTCATTATTTGCTTGTAACTCATCAGTACAGCCAAAAAAGTGAGCGTCAGGATGGCTTTTGAAGGCTAATTGGTCCAGAACCAATAATTGTAAGACATTATTAGGTGGTTATTAAACGTATAACTTTTACTATTAACAAGATTACTTGCTACCAGTTCTTTGGAAACCCTAAAACTACAGAAGACAGAGTTAGCATGAGGTCAGTGACATCGCAGAACTAGGTGAAGAAGATGAATCCCTCTGAAATTACATAACCCATAACCACCTATTTCCAAATGTCCGGTATGGTGGACATTTTTCATGGGTTTTATGACTTGACAGCAAGCACCAATCACGTTTATGTGTAACTTCATAATTCTGGCTTTGTATTTGTTTGACAAAGACATTGTTTTTTTTTGTTTCTTGAAAAAAGGCCCAGAAATAACTTAAATTCTTTCATTTTTGAGTGAAAATCTTATGTTCAGCTACCTAGATATTGGGATTGCCTGTATTGAATGCTGCAATGACATACTTCAGACTTATTCATACCTTTATGTTGGGGAATGATTTCGCTCACCAGAGGAAATTTAAACAGAAACAGTAATTAATAATGGTAAAGGTAAATAATAATAATATTTTAACTTTTTAAAATCTGGTAGATTTCATGCTGTTAATTCCAAATTTCCAGTATACTGAACACTGAATGAGTCAGGCCCCATGCATTTATTATTATTATTATTATTATTATTATTATTAAGAAATGAACATGCATTGTTACAAATCTTTCTTCTTAATATGTCCAGTCTCTGGAGTGAGGATAACAAGACGATTGTGGAAAATAATTGCTATTTGGGTGACTACTGAGTTGCAGTGTTTTTTTTTTTTTAAGCAATGTTAGCCTGCTTCTGTTCTAACCCTAATGGTACAAATTTGTCATCCAAAATTTTATACCCCATTCATTTTCAATGGGTAGTATTGAAACATGCACAAAGGTTTGTGGGATAAAAACAACAAAGTAAAAGTGCACAATCAATGACCAATGTGCTTGCACACAGAGCCATTTACCCCTCACATCTGTGCAGTGAAACACACTAGTGAACACACTAGGAGGGCAGTGAGCACACGTGCCCAAAGCAGTGGGCAGCCCTTATCCAGCCCAGGGAGCAGTTGAGGGTTAGGTGCCTTGCTCAAGGGGACTTCAGTCATGTCAGGCAAAGATTGCACTGGTGACCTTCCAGTTACAAGACTGGATCCCTAAACACCAGGTCACAGCTGCCCCTAAATATGTGTGTACATCTGCATGATATGGGTGAAAAGCTAATAATGACTGAGTACCCCATTCTATATGATACCAAATTACAAGTGTTGCAAGTGTTACAAGACAAAAGTGGAAGAAACGCAGAATGGAGGCAAGTCCTTGACATTGTCAGTGTTCCTGGTGAGTTGAATACAGAACAGAATATATTTCAAAAAGGTCTTTTAAACCCGCGTTTACTAGACTAGTCTATTTGAGAAAATCATTCATTTTAAATGTAGTTGTAGACAGACATGCTCCTCAGGTGGTGAGGTGCAGCGGACACGCCAATGGTAAGTCACTGGCGAAGGAAACAGATAGCAAATTTTGCACCACGTACAGTGGACAGAAGTTACATTTGGATTTTGGGTTAAACCATTTTGGGTGTTTGGGGATCTGGTCTTGTGACCAGAAGGTTGCTGGTTCAGTCCCCTAGCAGGACATAAAGTGCACTTGAGGAAGGCACCTAACCCCCAACTGCTCCCTGGGAACCATGGACAGGGGCTTCTTGTGTGCTCACATCCCTGTAATTTGTTCACTAGTGTGTGCATTTCGCTGACAGGGGAGGTCAAATTCCCCAAAATTTCACTTTCATGTTGAGTGAGAAACAAAGTTGTGAAGGTCCAAATCCATCAGTCTGTCTACTTCACCTCAAAGTTATCTCCAGAGGTCAAACCAACTACAGGGACATGAAAAGTTCATTTTTACTCTGTCAAGGTAGACATTCACCTTGAGAACAAAAAAGCTTCTCTGACTAACTTCATCATCCTGGTGGAGAATGATTTTGAAGGGTGCTTCTTCTAAGCACCAACTCAGTAATGCCTCAAGGGAAATGGCCCTCCAAGACAGGCTCTTCTGTTTTAATTTCACTCTGTCTCGGTGCTATCTGTCAAACAGAGCAGTAGATAGTAATAGATGGAGGTGGACAGGCTGCGCTGAGCACTGAAGCTGCATAGAGTGGTGCTGCAGTGGCTTCTTCAGAAGTAGTCTTCTGTCTTGTAATCATGATCAATTACACTTCATATACATTGACTTGGCATAACATTAACACCATCTCCTTGCATTTAGACTCATTGGCTCCACTGACCATATAGGAGCACTTTGTAGTTCTAGAATTACAGACAGTAATCCATTTGTTTATCTTTGTTAGCCTTGTTCTTCAATGGTCAGGACCACCAAAGGACCACCTCTGTTAGCTCACTGTCCACTCTATTAGACACACCTACCGTGTTGGTCCACCTTGTAGATGTAAAGTCAGAGACAGCAGCTAATCTGTTGCTGCACAGTTTGCATTGGTCCTCTAGTCCTTCATTGGTGACTCTGTTGACTGGTTAGTGGACTGTTCTGACTCCAGTAGAGACAATGCCTAAACCATCAGCGGCTCTGCTGTGTCTGATCAGTACAACACACAATGACACACCATCACCACGTCACTGTCATTGCAGTGCTGACAATGACCTAGCTAAGTAAACCGGCTCTGTGGGTAGAAACCATTTCTGAATATCTCCAACAGAGAATGTATAGAGTACAATTGTTTGTTTCATAAATACGCACACCTAACACTCACACTATCATATTGGATGCTATAATTTGCTAGGAATGAGCCACCTAATGATTAAGGGCATGAGAAAGGGCAGAACTCAGCCTCAAGTTGCTCAGCAGGCTAAGACACTGACACTATGACCAGAGGATCGCGAGTTTGAATCCCAGTCATGCTGTTTGCCATCAACAGCCGGGGCCCAAGAGAGCAAAATTGGCAGTGCTCTCTCTGGGTGTTAGATGGCGCTCTCTCTCTCCCTATCACTCACACTGCAATGTCTGCTGCCTCAGACGTCTACTGATTGGTCCATTTGAAACTAGAGATCCTGCACTTTCCTCTGAGCGCGTTGGTTCCCCAGGGATGGTGTATCAAGCGGTAGTTTGAAAAGAGGCGGTGCGGTGGCTGTATCACACGCAGCGGAGGAGGCGTGTGCATGTCTTCACCCTCCTAGAGTCAGGGACAGTGCAAAGTGATGGGGAGAGCCACTAATGATTTGGGTTAATTGGCAACTACCACATTGGGAAAGGGAGAAAACTGGCAAAAAGAAAAAAAAAGGGCAGACCTCGTTTTTGTCATGAGGCATAGGTAGAATGAAAAAAATGTATATAGGGCATGACTGAATGAGAGGCGGAGTCATGTGGTTCGCCTCCCAAACTTTTGTTATTAAATAACATCATTTATCAACTATAGACACCCTGTCAGTCACCTAGGAGACCATAGTTACTACCCAACAACACTTTAACAGCCACTTCTGAGATCACCTACGCTGCTCTTTAGCAACCACTTGGGAGACTACAGCAACCATTTAGCAACACCTCAGCAACCACATTGGAGACCATGAGTGAACATGAAACAGGGGAGCTGAGGAAAATCAGAAGGAGAGGAGCGGGAAGAGGTGCATGGTATGGAAAAGAAGTGTCAGAGTGGAGGTAAGTGAAGAGAAAAGCTGTTATGAATTGAATGGATGTTTGCTAGGAAGGGCACAAATCTAGCATCTTTATTACAATTTTGTAATCCAGTGCGATTATGATGATGAAACAGAACATTTTGAGGAACAGTTCAGTTTTTTTGACTCTCACTCACTTTATCAGCTGGTGTACAGTAGAAACACTCACTTGTAGATGCACGTTTTTTTTAGCCACTCTTCAAAAATCAGTTTCTGACCACAGAGCTGCTCTTGTATGAATATATTTGGGTGGTGGACCACAAATGCAAACCTGCTGTTTACTGTTCTCTCTATATACTATTTGTGCCCACAATTTGTGCCATTTTAGATGCAGTATGTTACTCATAATATCAGCTTTACATCCAGCAGCCCAGTCTGGAAAAGAGTATAATCCAGCAGCTTCTGTCAGCACATCTCTCTCTCTATATCTCTCTGTCTCTCTCTCCCTCTCTACCCCCCCCCTCTACCCCCCTCTCCCTCTCTACCCCCCCTCTCCCTCTCTCTCTCTACCCCCATCCTCCCTCTCTCCCTCTCTCTCTCTACCCCCCCATCCTCCCTCTCTCCCTCTACCCCCCCATCCTCCCTCTCCCTCTACCCCCCCTTTCTCTCTCTCTCTACCCCCCCTCTCATCTGTTAACAGTAGTAAGTGTGTTTTAGGACAGTGTTCTAGATCAGCACTTTCTCAGCTGTCTGTGATGGATGCAGCATTCAGCTACACAAGTTTCTCTTTTTATAGGGAGACTAGATTTTTTTCTCAGTTCATTCTGTTCAGTTTACAATGTTCTCTGATGTCTATATAAAAGGTGCAGGACTTTGGTCAAGGTGAAAACTGCACAGATGAGGTTTTACATGCCCATGTAAAACCTAATGATTCCACCTGTTCCTGAAACAACCTGTTCTGCCTTATATGGTGCGCTCATGAATAACTAGCTCTGCTCTGATTGGCTGGATTCCAGTTGAGCAGCTTGCTGGAGCTAAATGGGCGAGAAGTAACATATAGCTGAGGAAAAATGCAGAGTAAAAATAAGATAAATAAAGAATAAAGTACTAAGATAAAGCTACAGAAGATAAATTATGATTTTTGATATATGCAGGATAAGTGGGCAAGAGAGGAAATACTGTTTGCCCAACCACAGCTGGGAAATAAAATCAGTAATAGTGGCCAAGCTCTGCTCTGATTGGCTGGTTTACAGCCCACATGTAACATAAAACAGTGTTTATACATGTTTATTTTTCTTTTATGATCCAGTCTCCAAAAGGACTTTTGCTTATACGTTTGTACTTCTGTAGATAGTTTGTTTGTTTGGTTTTTTTAACAGTGGTGCCACATGGGCACCAGAAAATAGATAATGAAATAGCTTCTCCCAAGAGCTGAGGAAAAACAGGAGAGAGGAGATATGCATGGTATGGAAGAGAAATGTCTGAGAGAGTCTGAGTGAAGAGAAATAAGAGGAGAGCTGAGGAAAAACAGAAGAAAAGAGGTACATAGTATGGCAGAGAGCTGTCTGAGAGAGAGTTGTGAGAAGAAAAACTGTTATGCACTGAATGGATGGTGTTGAGAGGATATTTGCCTGAACTCAAGGGGCAATTGAGAATAATGGTGAACCTGAGGTTGTTTTAGGTAACGTTTTGGAGGCGGAGTCAGAATATGATATCCTTGTGTAGGATTTTGGATATGGTATATATCCGTTTCATAGACCTCACAGCTCCAGTTTTAAACTAACAAAGCAAAATCTGGAATCCCAGCATGTCTCTGTTTTTAAACCATTGCTTTAATTAGGAAACACCAGTGAAGGCCTATAATATACCATCTAATCCCCTGGACAGGACATGACATTACATCTGTTATCTGATATATTTTAATATATCTGTTCTGCAGTCAAACAAACAAGAACACAATCTTGAAACATGTTCTAAGAGTGTGAGGAATGCTATATCTGAAGAGAACGGTGATGAAACAGTGAGGAAGCGCACACACACACACACACACACACACACACACACACACACACACAGTGTGTTATTATTGTATGAGCCTGCTTTATTCCAGCACTGGCCTGACATTTCAGATGGCACAGAGAGATGGCATCGCTCATGCCAAACTCGCCCCAGGCCAGAGAGAAAGAGAGAGACTGAGACAAAGGACAGAGAGAGAGACAGAGAGAGGGAGAGAGAGGGAGAGAGAGAGACACACAGTGGGAGAGGGAGAGGGAGAGGGAGAGGGAGAGAAGCAGAGTGCGGTATAGACTGAATCAAATTGAGTGAGCATGAGATCAAGATAGGATAGATGTGGAGAATATAAAATAGAGAGTTTGGAAGAAACTATCAGAGGAAGCAGGAAAAGAACAAGTGAGCACAGCAGAGAGAGAGAAAGACAGACAGAGAGACAGAAAAAGAAAAAAGAGAGAGACAATTCAGTGAGGCAGAGAGAGAGAGAGTGTGAGAGAGAGAGAGGTCAGTCAGTGAACCAGAGAGAGAGCGAGAGATCAGTCAGTGAGGAAGAGAGAAAGAGAGAGAGAGAGAGAGAGAGAGAGCAAGAGAGATCAGTCAGTGAGGAAGAGAGAAAGAGTGAGAGAGAGAGAGAGAGAGATCAGTCAGTGAGGCAGAAAGTGAGAGTGAGAAGTGAGTCAGTGAGGCAGAAAGAAAGAGTGAGAGAGAGAGAGAGAGAGTGAGAGGTCAGTCAGTGAGGCAGAGAGAGTGAGTGAGAGGTCAGTCAGTGAGGCAGAGAGAGAGTGAGAGGTCAGTCAGTGAGGCAGAGAGAGAGAGTGAGTGAGGTCAGTTAGTGTGGTAGAGAGAGAGAGTGAGAGGTCAGTCAGTGAGGCAGAGAGAGAGTGAGAGGTCAGTCAGTGAGGCAGAGAGAGAGTGAGAGGTCAGTCAGTGAGGCAGAGAGAGCGAGAGAGAGAGAGAGAGTGAGGTCAGTCAGTGAGGCAGAGAGAGAGAGTGAGTGAGGTCAGTTAGTGTGGTAGAGAGAGAGAGTGAGAGGTCAGTCAGTGAGGCAGAGAGAAAGTGAGAGAGAGTGAGGTCAGTTTTTGAGGCAGAGAGAGAGAGAGTGAGATCAGTCAGTGAGGCAGAGAGAGAGTGAGATCAGTCAGTGAGGCAGAGAGAGCGAGAGAGAGAGAGAGAGTGAGGTCAGTCAGTGAGGCAGAGAGAGAGTGAGAGGTCAGTCACTGAGGCAGAGAGAGAGTGAGAGGTCAGTCAGTGAGGCAGAGAGAGAGAGAGAGAGAGAGAGAGAGTGAGGTCAGTCAGTGAGGCAGAGAGAGAGAGTGAGTGAGGTCAGTTAGTGTGGTAGAGAGAGAGAGTGAGAGGTCAGTCAGTGAGGCAGAGAGAAAGTGAGAGAGAGTGAGGTCAGTTTTTGAGGCAGAGAGAGAGAGAGAGTGAGATCAGTCAGTGAGGCAGAGAGAGAGTGAGATCAGTCAGTGAGGCAGAGAGAGAGAGTGAGAGAGAAAGAGAGAGAGAGAGAGTCTGAGTTGCATCTTAATTAATGGATTGCGGTACGATGACTCACTGGAAGCTATTTTTAGAAAGTGCAACAATGCAGAAGATGTGTGTGTGTGTGTGTGTGTGTGTGTGTGTACTGACCTACAACACTTTAATGGAGTGGACTAAAAAACATGTATCTGTATTCCAACTACAAACTGCTATTGATAATGTCTTTCCATGCTGTTATATTATAGAATTAATTTCTGCTCTTACTATTATTACTTCTAATAAAATGATATTGATTGTATAACTCCTTCTTTTAAAACTCTGAAACTTTGATGAGCAAGATGTTAGTGCCCTTTATGGTTATATGTTTCAAATAATCATGTTTTAGGGATTGCTAATAGGTCAGCAGCCCTTGAAGAAGTGTCTCAGAGAGGAGGTGAATGCAGAGAAAATAAAGGAGAGAAGAGGAAAAACAGAGAGACAATAGAGAGACAAGCTGCATGGAATGGAAGAGAAGTGTCTGAGAGAAAAGTGTGAACAGAAAAATTAACCCCCAGAACCCTTGAATCTTTTCAGTCTTTTCATCTTTGGACTAAAACTTTATTCATGTTATTATTCATAAGACTTGCATGTATGACTGACCTGTATCCCTATCGAGGACCTGGGTGTTTTCAGGTACTCCTCAGCCTTGGACACAAGTATCGCTTTATCACAAGTCAACACAGAGCTGTGGCTGTCAGTGGACGGATGTCTCTTTCCTGCCATCGCCATGGCTGCCGCCTCCATGGCAATAGTGACCGCTTTGGCGCTGTCCAAGCTGTCTGTGGAGTTGTAGAGTGTTCGGCCTAAACCCAAGCCCAAACCCTCCGAACCCCATATACCTGGACAACAAGACAACAGGAGAGAATACAGTGACTGCACATTAAAATAAAGCAGTGATGTCATAAAAAAACCCATCAGAAAATGACATCATAATAGGTTATTACAGAATAAACAAGAAGCTAGTAATGCCATAATGTAAGAACAACAACATAGTGATGTCATAAAAGAATAACAGAAAAGTGAGGTCATAATAGTCTATAATAAGAGAATGGAACAAACACGAAGCTAGTGATGTCATAATGTAAGAACAACAACATAATGATGTCATAAAAGAAGAACAGAAAAGTGAGGTCATAATAGTGTATAACAAGAGAATGGAAACAATTCAGCTAGTGATGTCATAATATAATTACAAAATAGAGTGATATCAAAACAGAAAGAGAAAGTAAGGTCATAATAGCTAATAACAAGAGAATGAAATAAACAAAATAACAGTGATGTCAATCAATATACATTAGCCTTATATGGATTGGATTAAATTTACATGGGGTCCTGGGGTAATTTCATCTTTTTACATGGGGTCCTTTTTACATGGGTGGGATTTTATTTACATCCAGATGCACGTTGTCCTCTGAGAAAATGACAGGCTGAATGACCTACTGTTGTTTAGCAAACTAAGCTAATTTAATCTGATAATCTGATAGCTAATCTGATCATTTTAGTCCCACGTGTGATTTTCCAGTCAGATGTTATCTTGCGTTTGAAAATAAAGACCTTTTGGCTGCTTCTACTAGTCATATGTGACCCCACCAGGGAAAACCAGGCCAAAGTCACTGGGCAACTTATTGAGATATCGTGTCAATATCATGTCACTCACATTAGCGACAAAACTTAGCCACTCAGTATTATTGCTGTAAATGAAAGATAATAGTCTCAGATATCTATCAGAGTACATATTTTGATCAAAAACAAAAGTTAAATTCACAAAAACGTTTTGAAAAAAACAAATTTTGAAAAAAAAGAATGACTTTGACCTGGTTTTCCCTGGTGGGGTCACATATATCCTTTTTTAACACTCGCTACCACCTTGACAAATCATAAACCAAAACATATGAATGCTTTAGAAGATGGAAGGTTTTTCATTATGTGAAGGAAAATCTATAATAAATGTGTGATACTCTCGACTCCCTCTCGACTTTCACACATATGAAAGTCATACTAAACACTAGAGGGCGGTGTGAGTGCTTTTTGAATGGAAGTGACTGGAGATAAACGGCTAAAAACATTGTTTTCATTTTCCTAGTTTTTTAGGAGCAACATTTTACATTGATTTCACAAAGTTTACAAACATGTCACAGAAAATGATGTATGAAAACTAGCCAGTATTGCCGTGTTTTTCTAATACAGCCATTTTGTACAGTAAAATGTTAGCATTTTGTCTACTGTGCGTTGGAGTACTGATTGATTAGCACTAGCGAGCAGGTGCACTTATTAGCTGAGCAGAGCCAAGCTGCTGTTTTAAAGTGTCAAAACTGATGTGTAAAGACATGTAAAAACATGAAGGTGGTGATTTGTTTTATGTAGCTCTGTTTTGTGAAAACTGCATTAGTGTGAGTTAAGAAGGTTAACAGTTTGGAAATGACAATTTTGCACTAAAGCTCTATAACAGCCCATTAGTTTTTGACTTCCTCAGCAGCGCGTCTAGTGTCTGACCAACCAGGACAACAAGTGTCAGTTCTCCTTAATACAGAGCTGACAGGAAAATTTCATGTCAATATGGGAGGGCTGTAGTTACACACTACCAATTAGCATCATACTATCTACACTGTGTTGTCTGATACTGGCAATAGAAAGAAAACTGTTTGTTAAACTACTTCTGTGTTTAATGGACCAGCAAAGCTGGATCAGTTGAGTTTTACTTCTTTTGTTTTTAACGGCTCAGCTCACATTGCTGTGCATTTGCATGGTGCTGACCTCCTCTGGCCAGACGACCTTCGTGGTAGGCGTCCTGGGTGGACTCGGTGCTGCTCTGTGCCGTGATGGAGATGAGGGGTTTTGAAGTGCTGCGGGGTGGCACGGGAGGCGGTGTCCGCTTATAGGTGGGAGTGCTAGGGGTGTAAGTTACCGCTGCATGGAGAACAGAGAGATAAAAAAGAGAGAAATACAGATAGTATTGTATAACATCACTTTGTCATTACAGACTGTAGCTAATCTGTTTCTCTGTATACCAGGGGTGTCCAAATCCAGTCCTGGAGGGCCGGATTCCTGCAGAATTTGGTGATCCAGGCCCTCCAGGACTGGATTTGGACAGCCCTACTGTATACTTTGTTAGCCTCCTTTCACCTGTTCTTAGATGGTTAGGAGCCCAACAAAGCAGGTATCATTTAAGTGGTGGATCATTCTCAATGACACTCAGTAACAGAAGCTCAGCACAGTTTGTGTTGGTCATCCTCTCATCCAAGGGTGTCAAACTCCAGTCCTGGAGGGCTGGATTCTTGAACAGTTTTGTGATCTTCTTGATCAAACACACCTGATTCAACTCAGCACATAATGCGCAGGTTTATTTGTAGTGTCAGAGCAGAGAAATCACTGTGCTGCACACCAATCCTAAAGGACTAGAGTTTGACACCCCCCGCTCTATGTCCTTCTCAAGTGGTCACTTATTTGCTGTTGGCTTGATATTGCTTATAGGTGGAGTATTCTCAGTCCAGAAGATCTGCTGTTTTGGATCCACTCATACCAGTGCCACCAGCACATCAATATCACACTGCTGAGATTGATCCACCATCCAAATAATGCCAGCTCTGTGGAGGTCCAGATCAATGAAGAACAGGGTGAAAAGCTGCTAGAAATGACACGTCTGAGTAGTTACTGTCGAGAACCAGACAAGTCCGAACATAAGTGTCTCTTGAGCCCAGAACTGGACTTAAGTTCTGCAGCTCTA
This sequence comes from Crenuchus spilurus, assembly GCA_036984385.1. Lineage (NCBI taxonomy): Eukaryota > Metazoa > Chordata > Actinopteri > Characiformes > Crenuchidae > Crenuchus > Crenuchus spilurus. The sequence continues at coordinate 11,393 of BRDA01046365.1, forward strand.
CAAAACTGCTGAACACATACGCCTGCAGCACTGAAATAACAAACTTAACGAGGAGCTTCTACCCATATCCCACCAACAGCACTTTAGATGAATTATGACAAGTTAGTGCCACAGTGCATTAAAGAAGTTGCTGAGAAAGGACGAAGCTCTGAAAAGTGTAAAACCAACCTCCCTCTTCTGGTGGGAGAGTCTATGCATATGCGATGAAGACTGCTGACAGTTATCTCCACTCGTCTTGCTCTGATGATGAGCGAGGGATTAGCAGGCAAACTCTTTCTTTCAAGTGCAAATGACAGCGGCCCTCTAATCCCACCAGATGGACCACTAAATGCCTATTTTTGGGGGCCCTTTCTCACTGTTCTTAAAAAACAGAATGCTCTGTGGAACGGGGAGACTGTAGGGTGCTAGCACTAGAAATTACTCCTCCTTCAGTTCAGTGGGCAGAGAGGCAGGCAGGGAGGGTCAAAGAGTGCCCACTCACTGACCTTCCCTGAAGGGCTTCATTAGAGGCAGAGTCTGGGGTAGTGTTCCTGTTCATTAGGGGGGTTAAAACTAGACAAAGTTTTTCCTCAAAAATGTTCATGATTAGAAGCTAAAAATTTTTAAATAACACAAAATAACTGACTGGTAAGCCTAGTCCTGAACAATACAGTATTTTGAATGGAGATTTTCTATTGAAAGGGAAACATAGTCTATAATCCCTGTTTTAAGTTTTAAAGCATTTTATAGAACAACGCTGCATTATTACTGTAATTATATATACAGTATATGATACACACACACACACACACAGACAGTCAGATAGATCATTAAATTATCTGAAATTTAAAAACAAAAATAACTGATGCTCACAAAGCAAGAGAGGGCTATAGGAAGACAGCAAAGCATTAGATTTGGATTACAATTAGGTTAAGATTAGGAATAGGGTGAGGATTAGGGTTAGGATTAGGTTATGAGTTGAAATTAGGCTTATGGTTAGGATTAGGATCAGAGTGAGGGTTAAGGCCAAGTTTCCGGTTCAGTTTAGTTTTAGGATTAGGTAAAGGATGAGGATTAGGACTAGGTTTTGGGTTGAGATTAAGGTTAAGGTTAGGATTAGTGCCAGGGTGAGGGTTATGATTAGACTTTGAGTTGAGGTACCATGGTGAGAATTAGGATTAGGTTTTGGGTTAAGATTAGGGTTAGGATTAGGTACTGGGTGACGGTTAGGAATATGTGTGGAGTTAAGATTAGGTCCAGAGTGATGGTTAGGATTACGTTTTGGGTTAATATATAGATTAGGGTAAGAACTAGGTCCAGTTTGAGGGTTAAGATTATTTTTTAAGTTGAGATTAGGGTTTTGGTTAGGATTAGGATCTGGATGAGGATTAAGAGTAGGTAGCAGGTTGAGATGTAAGGTTAGGATAAGGGCCAGGGTGAGGAATAGGACTAGGTTTTGGGTTGAGATTAAGGTTAGGGTTAGGGTCTTATACTTCACTATTATTTCACTGATACATTGCTGAAATGGTACACTCCAAACAAAGTGTTCCCGCAACTTTAGATTGCATTTAAATTGCTTCATACAATTCAAGTTGCTGCACCAACACACAACTGTTTGGTGAAAGTTTTACTGGGTAAAGGTGGCCTAAAGCTGCAGAACAGGTGATACACAGATTAAGATCTCCATGTGAATTTGTTGAGGTAATTTAAATATTTCTTACCCGCAATTAATGAATGACTAGAAGCATTCCAAATAATGAAATGCCTTAAGCTTTAAATCACTTTAATTAATGTACTGAATTAATTGATTAATCCACAAGCTCAGTATTTAATGACCTTTGCATTGTGTGTTCAATGTGTTTTCAGTTGGTATTACCCCAAACTACTAAAATAAACTTCTGGGAAGACTTTACACTAGACATTGGAAGACTGCTGTAAGGATTTGACTGTATTCAGCAACAAGAGCATTCCTGAGATGCTGGATGGTGGTTCTGGACCACAAACTCCACTTTAACTTAACCCCTAAGATACTGGATAGAGCTCATTCGCTCTAGAGAAGCCAATTCCACTACTCTACGGCCCAACACTACTCCTCCTACTACTGACATTGGCATGACGACCTTAGGCTGATATGTGGCTGCTCCATTGTGTTGGCAAAGCTCCTCTGTGGACAATTCAAGCAGATCATGAAGTTGGCCTCCAAACATGTCTTGGCTGATGAACTACATCTGAGGCAAGTGGAAATACAAGTCAATATGATTTCTAGTTGAAGCATCCTTTAAACTAGAGATCTGCCCCAAGCTCGGGGCCACCTGCATCAAACAAGACAGCTTTAAACAGATCTTAGATCAGTTTAGACCAAGAACAGAACCCCCAGACAGGCCTAAACAGATTTCAGATGAGTCCACATTAAGAAAAGAGCCCCTGGCATCAAACCAGCCAGCTTTAAACAGATCTTAGATCAGAAGCACCAAAATCCAAAGGCCCAGCAGGCCAAATCTGGCCTATTAGATTGATACTGTTTGTAGAAATTTGGAACTGGTCTTCAAGGCATGGGGAGAAAAAGTGGCTACAGAAATAGATGTTACTGCCAGAAGAATCACACAGCGGGGAGTCCTAAGTCTAGGCGATCTCCACTGAATTGCAGTCCAACCAGCATTCCAACATTAACACACTCATTGTTATGAAGAGACAGGTAGAGGGTAGGGGCACAGTCTTTCTCAGTAATGTGAAGGTCACTTTAAATGGTGAAATGGGGAATTCAGTTTTGGAAAATAGCAGTGATGGAGATGTTCAGGGATCTGATGACAGGAAATCCAAAGACAAGATTAGCCATTTCCAAGTAAAATCACTCACAATCTCTGCTGTACACATCTGGTTGTTGTTGGTTGTTAGAGCATTTAAAGTACAATTTAGATGGTTGTACAGCTAAATCATGACATTTATAGGTAAATCAATCACTTTACTAAGCAGTGTTAGGGTAACCAGGGTTCGATTTTGGGGGGAAGGTGGCAGTTCCCAGGCATGCTAGGTTGTTGCTATGTGGTTGCTAAGTGATCACTAATTGCAATGCTATCTCAGGTGGTTGTTATGGTGCTGCTTGGGTGGTTGCCAGGTTGTTGTTCTATGTTATTATGTGTTTAGGCTGTTGCTATTGGCTTGCTAAGTGGTTGCCATGGAGTTGCTTGGTGGTTGCTAGCTTGTTACTCAATGCCTCATGTGTGTGTCTAGGCTGTTGCTATCTTTGATACCTTAAGGAAAGCTGAGAGAAGATGGAGGAAATTCCAGCTTGACTTGGATCTTCGCTTCTACCAGTCTCTCCTCTCCAAGTTCTCACACAGACATTTGTCAAAAACACAACCTTCCAAAAAGTATCTCCTGTAGGTATTTTAATGCTAACCAGGAGTACAAACACTAGGAAGAAATGTTAAAAAACAGATGCTGATAAACTAATCCAATCCAATCCAAATAGGGCTTAACTTTTTAATATCCTGCTCAACCATTCGGTAGAGCACATTCAATTCACTGTATCTTATTGAAGAAGGTGTTAAACTTAACACAATGTGATTGTGCCATCTCTACCAATTGGTAGAGGTATGTTAGGTTAAACAACACTCACTCGAGGTCATTAGAAATGCAACTTTTTTTTGTCTGAAAGTAAACCATCAATGCTGTGTTGGCAAACTACAAGGAATAAACTGGATCAAATGCTGAAAAACCTTTAGTAGTGTTGCACCACCACACAGATGAGTGTGGTGTTTAAAAAGTGAACTTAACATGTTAAAATTAACATATTATTGTTCAGTTTTTGTGTTTGTAGTTCATGTTCTGATTTTACCATAAAGTGTATCTCATTTTATGTTTAAAGTGTACATTAAAAAAACTGTGGGGTCCTTTAAAAAAAATTATGTTTTTATTTTTAACTTTCACCCCACCCCACCCCACCCCACCCAAAAGAATAATAATTTCATTTCTTTGTTGTTCAGGATGTTGAAGGCTTAAGACAGCAAAAGACGGCTTGATAGGTGGGGATTTGAAGCCCTCTCTGGTGGAAATGTGTAACTGCATGAAAGAACATTTCTTAAAGTCACTTTTTGCTGCAGATTAACTGGGAGTGTGTTCAAATCAAAAGAGCACTCAAAGCCTACACCTGGTGAAGGAAAAGATGTAAGTGAATCATCAACCGTAGTCATATGTGTGGTTGTACGGTTGATTCTTTGCACTTGTTGACCATGTATTGTATTATATGTTGACTTCTGAATTACAAAAACACTTCACCATGTGGTCCTTCAGTGAACAAGAAGAAACAATAAAAACTGCATCCCTGAAGCTAAAAGGAGAACTGGGCTTCTATAGCAGGCGTCTCAGTGTAATGGATGGCTTACTGTTACATGCGGCTGATTTTTCCAATGTTGCACTTTTGCCGTAGGGATACTTCACTTCTGCTGCACAGGACAAAGAATGACACTAATGAGAACATACTCATTTAGACCTACATCTGCTGTTGGATGACAATACTGTTTTCTGCTGTTGGACTATTCCTTGTCCAGCACAGAAAAGATATCAGGAATGAAGGACCTTCATTTTTTAGTCATCAGAATATCATGACCAGCCTTGGTTTGGCCTGGGATGTCATGTGACAGTGTTTACTGCATGTATAAATAAGTGAGCACACCAGTCAGTTGTAGCAGAATGTAAAACCAACAAAGGATGTAGTGTGACTGATGTTCGAAAAGACATGATAATATTGTGAACAATTGTGTGAATGTGATATATAAACTGCTCAAAAAATAAAGGGAACACTTAAACAACACAATGTAACTCCAAGTCATCCACACTTCTGTGAAAGCAACCTGTCCACTTAGGAAGCAACACTGACTGTGCATCAATTTTACCTGCTGTTGTGCAAATGGAACAGACAACAGGTAGAAATGAGAGGTAATTAGCAAGACAACCCCTATACAGGGTGACCAGACATCCTCTTTTACCCGGACATGTCCTCTTTTTGAGACTTAAAACTTTTGTCCGGGCGGAATTAAAAAAATGTCCGGGATTTTGTTTTACTCAAGAAGCGTTTCTTTCCTAAACTAGTCTCGCCCTCCCCCTATTTTGCTCAGTCCGGTTGAGTGAGATGTTACGCTATATTAAATGTACTTGGGCGAGCATTAGGTTTCCCTTTAGGCCGCCCACAAGATCACCGATTGGCTCTGCCATTTCTTGCTAACCTGTGATTGGCCGTCGCCGCTGTCACTCCCTCAAACAGCGTCCGTTTTCACCTGTAAGTTATTTACATGTTGAGCGTTTGTTCTGTCTGTCACGTGAGCTAGTCATATTTTAATATCAGAGGTTTAATAATAAAATTCATAAACATTAACAATTGAGTCTGTGTGCTTGTGTCTACCAGTCTGTGATAAGCCATCTATTTACATGCCTCTAAGTTTAACTATCAAAATAATTCAGATTTTCTTATTTTTACTCAAAAATGAGGTATAATTCTGTGTAAATAAGATCTATTGACCATACAGTCCAAACATAAGTGTAACACTGGTGATAATGAGCTGAAGTGAAGTTGAATGAAAAGGATTGTGTGATAAGTTTATGCTACATGCTTTTAACAGTTTGTTATTTATAATAATATGTAATAATGTATTAATATTTTATTAATGGTTAATATAAATTTTGTTATTTTATTGTTCATAATAAATGTAATAGTTATTATTAGTATATTATTAATAGTAACTAGTAATTATTAATAGAATATAAATCATAATTTGTCAGTATTTATTATTATTATTATTATTATTATTATTATTAATAATAATAATAATAAAAATAATAATAATAATATATTCTATTTTATTATGTTCTGGCACAAAAAACAACCCTGCTGAGGTGTCCTCTTTTTCATCATCTTGGATCTGGTCACCCTACCCCTATAAAGGAGTGGTTCTGCAGCTGGTGACCATAGACCTTTTCTGTGGCAAGGTTTGCTGTGTCTGTCAGCACAGTGTCCAGAGCATGGAGCAGATACCAGGAGACAGGCCAGTACACCAGGAGACATGGGGGGGGGCGCGTAGGAGAGCAACAACCCAGCAGCAGGACCGCTACCTCCTCCTGTGTGCAAGGAGGAACAGGAGGAGCAGAGCCAGAGCCCTGCAAAATGACCTCCAGCAGCCACTAATATCCATGTTTCTGCTCAAACTGTCAGAAACAGACTCCATGAGGGTGGTATGAGATTCTGAGTATGATTTCAAATCCAGACCTCCAAGGGTTCAGTGATTTACATGGATCATTTTTATGTTATTTTGTTCTTAACACATTCCACTATGTAATAAATAAAGATTTTCAACTGGAATATTTTATTCATTGAGATCTAGGATGTGTTTTAGTGTTCCCTTTATTTTTTTGAGCAGTGTACATTATTTAGATTTCTCTTTTGCCAGTGTGGTTGCACACAACGGGGAACAATGACTCCGGTGAGTGTTACCAAGCAATCAACACACCACAGTGGAGCAGTTAACCTCTGTTATGAACACAGGAGCATTGAGTGAAAGCCAAGGGTGGTTATTCCCACTACTAGGTAGGTGGGCACAATTGAGCCAACTGAGGCTGGTTGGTAGTAACTTAACATGTTGACAAAAAGCCTCAATTGTCCTCATTTAGGACCAGCTTTGAATTTCCATAGCATAACAAATTCTACATCCTAGATTAGCATGCTCAGAGGTGTAAAGCTCCGAGATGCTTTATGAACATAGAGATGGCCTTCTGATAGCGTACTCTGAACAGTCGGGATTATGGGGAAGGTTTAAGAGAGTTTGCTGTAGCTCTGCTCCACTGAGCTGCAGCCTACTACAGCCTAGCTTGATAAAATGACTTTGGACGCAATGAGAGATTTGAGTACTTTATCTCAACGTGGCAGTCTCTACTCATCAGCAAACACAATAGAATGCTGGAGCTTATAAGTGCACACGTATTTGCGTATATACGCTGTTTGTGAGGCTCATAATGGTGCGCGTAGGGTGCGAGGGTATTTGCAGCAGACACAATTTATGGCCCTGGGAAAACATTGTGTTCACTCTGTGGGCTTTTAAAGTGATGCAAATGCAGCTGAGCCTGAATTAATGGAGATGCTCCATTATAGTCAATGTCAGTCGGCAGTATTACAACTTAGGGGGCCAGGCGTCAGCACTCTCCCCCCACAAACACATTCTCATACTCAAACACCTCTCTATAAACATCGCAGTATGGCAGCATTTGAGTACTGCGTCAGCCTGGAATAGATTTTATAGGCTGTGGGTGCGATTGCACATGTTAGACGAGCGAGTCAATAAAATTTAGCACCTCCTGAATGGCGTATATACACAACATCAGTGATGGTGCTAGGAAAAAGGAGGGGTGTGGACACATCACCCAGGCGAATGAACATCTGTATGGCGTCCCTTGGCAAATGATGGGCAAGGGGGAGACAATGAACATTTGAATGGGCACAGGTGAGCAGGGGTTGAGCAACAAATGTCAATTTACTTTCACATTTTGTACATTAAGCTGTACAAATCTATAGTTCTCACAGTCAATCAGCTATGATGATTAAATCTAATATATATATATATATATATATATATACAATACTCAAAAAAATAAAGGGAACACTAAAATAACATCCTAGATCTCAGTGAATAAAATATTCCAGTTGAAAATCTTTATTTATTACATAGTGGAATGCGTTAAGAACAAAATAACATAAAAATGATGAATGTAAATCAGAATTATTACCCCTTGGAAGTCTGGATTTGGAATCATACTCAAAATCTCATACCACCCTCATGGAGTCTGTTTCTGACAGTTTGAGCAGAAACATGGATATTAGTGTCTGCTGGTGGTCATTTTGCAGGGCTCTGGCTCTGCTCCTCCTGTTCCTCCTTGCACACAGGAGGAGGTAGCGGTCCTGCTGCTGGGTTGTTGCCCTCCTACGGCCCCCTCCATGTGTCCTGGTGTCCTCTGGACACTGTGCTGACAGACACAGCAAACCTTCTTGCCATAGCTCACATTGATGTGCCATCCTGGATGAGCTGCACTACCTGAGCAACTTCTGTGGGTTCTAGATATCACCTCAGGCTACCTCTATGGTGAAAGAACTGACAAAATGCAAAAGTGACCAAAACATCAGCCAGAAAGGATGAGAACAGAGAAAAGGTCTGTGGACACCACCTGCAGCACCACTCCTGTATAGGGGTTGTCTTGCTAATTGATTCTCATTTCTACCTGTTGTCTGTAAAGCAGGTAAAATTGATTCACAGTCAATGTTGCTTTCTAACTGGACAGGTTGGTTTCACAAAAGTGTGGCTGACTTGGAGTTACATTGTGTTGTTTAAGTGTTCCTTTTATTTTTTTGT
>BRDA01046366.1:2399-14960 GCA_036984385.1 Crenuchus spilurus
AACCCATAATCTTTCCTATATATGTATATATTTGTATACAACATTTGTTACACTTATAAAGCGCCTTTCTAATACCCAAGGACATTTTACAATCAACACAATCCATTTACACACTTAAAACTCAACCACACACTAGCGGGAAGTGGCAACCAATCACACACACTGTACTCTCAACCGGAAGTGATCGCCCAACTGGAGGGCTGCATCAAGCACTAGCGGGATCACCCAGGACAGAGTGCCAAACATATCTGGGAATGCACACATACTGTACATATCTGGGAATGCATAAATACACACACATTCATTCACACACCAGGGTAATTTAGAATAGCCAATTCACCTCATCTCCAGGTTTTTGGACTGTGGGAGGAAACCGGAGTCCCCGAAGGAAATTCACGCAGACACGGGAAGAACATAGAAACTCCGCTCAGATCGGGACTTGAACCCAAAACCACAGTTCTGAGAGGTAAATGTGCCAACCACCAAGCCACCAAATACAGTAAATGTGACACTCAAATCATGACATTTTTAGCACATAGTCTACAATTACACACAATTTAAATGAAGTAACTGTTGTTGCTGTAATGACTGGACTGAAAATCTGAAGTTTACTTAGCTTTAATATAAACTACTGACTGATGTACTAAATGCTACTGCTGCTTGCTCTTTTCTTTTACAGCGTAACCCAAAGCCCTGTGCAATTTATTTTGGCAGCAATGAACGTTTGGGGCCCATATGGTGAAAGCTTTGCAGAAATTCAGAATCAAGAGTTTCTTGTGCTTAAAGTAATGGTTCACTCAGAAATCATACTTGCATACAGTGGATACACAGCCCTGTAAAAATTCCAGGTTTGTGTTTTTTAAAAATCAGACCAAGATGAATCATTTCAGAAACTTTTTCCACCTTTAATGTGACCCATAATCTGTACAATTCCATTGAAAAACAAACTGAAATCGAGGAAAGTAAAAATAAAAACTATAATAATGTAGTTGCATAAATATTCACACCCTCGTATAATTGGGGTTGTGTCCAGAAGGAACTAATCGCATTCAAACTCATGTTAAATAAAGCAATAAGCAACGAGAGACCATGCATTAATGTGATTTTATCACAGGGAAGAGTGTTTTTGGCACAACGAGAGTGACTTCTTGCTGTTATAAAACAGTGGTCAACATAAAAAATATAAAATATACCAATGCTCAGTTAATAAATGAATTTAATCTTTTAATCCTTCACAATAAAATATTCTTACGCAAGTTGACATAGTCCGCAGTTAACACTGTTGCCAGGCAACATGAAGCCGAATATCAATCCATAGCATCTGATATTAGTATCTTACACTTCACAACATGTTCAGTCCCGCATGCAAGCCAACACTATTATTCACCTTTTCTGTTCCTCACTTTCGCATAAAACTGACAAAGATTTTAGTTCAGCTCCGTTTGTGATTTTTTTCAAAAACAATAGTGATGTTCTCAGCACACAAAGTCTGAAAACACATTGTACGCTTCAATGCCTTCTTCATCTCCTTATTTTGCAAATACGTATATCTCCCTGTCGTTAACTTCAGCATGTCTTGTTTTTTCATTCTCTTCAGTTGTCCATCTCTTTACACCACTCGTCTACTGATAACCCACACAATAAATCAGAACTGACCTTAAATCTTTCCATTTTCAGTGTGCTGCAGTTTGTTATATAAAATTGTTAAACTCGCAGCGCATTAATATGTGATTCAGATGTTGTGACGAGGTCACAGTTGTGGTATATCACGGATTTTAACGATGAGTCCTAATGAAGCTCAGACAATCAGATTTTAGAACCAGAACTATATGTTTTATAATAGTGGTTAATACACAGCTGCCATCATTTAAAGTGATTCTGATTAACCGCAAATAAAGTTAAGCTGTTCTAGTAGAATTTTCTTAATATTTAATCAGTTGCAACTTGGAGCAAAAGCTCCACAAAGAGCATATGAAAGACAGTATGACTGGTTAACAAGACAGTGACCATTTCTTACAAAAAGAAACAAAACCTACATCAAGGCATCCAAAAGCACACGGGACTATATGATATGGCGAGATCAAGGTTTAACTTTTTGACCATAATTCCAAAAGGGAAGTTTGGTGCAAAATCACTAATGTGCATCACCAAAAGAACACAAACCTACAGTGAAGCATGATTGAGGCAGCATTATGCTATGAGGCTGTTTTTCTGCAGATGGAACTGGTGTTTTAGTCAAGGTGGTGGGAATTATGAACAGTTCCAAACATCAGTCAATTTTGGCACAAAACTTCTGATAAAGGGCTAGAGATACTCTAATTCTAGTGTTTGTTAAAACTCAAACTTTTAGAAAATTAATGGACCAAAAAAAAAAAAAAATGTACCAAGAACAAGAGTAATATAAACTGGATAACCATAGTGCTGTGGGCTGCAACATTTACATTATTTTTAATATAAACTTTATTTAAAAGTGCATGAAGATATTTTTAAACTCATCCCATTATTAGTCTCGAGGATGTTGCTGTTACCATTTAATTTACCACATTACTTTGCTGTTACACTGAGTCGGGAAATATTACATCCGCATTTGTGAGGATGACGAGGGTGCAAAAGAGGAGGTGCAGTGACCTGACAGATGAGGACTTTAACAGAGAGAGATTATCTTGTCCAAAAAGCAAAAAAGGATGAAGCTATAGTATAAACTCTTTCATTGGCAGCATCATCTGCTCCATCTCAAAGAACACTTATTCCGAGGTGCTACCTCAAGCAGTCGTCAAGATAATCAGGACGTTTCAGAAGAGCTTTCTCAAGTTACTCTGCAAACAATAGCATTTACCAGAGCTCCTCTGGTCCATATCTGGAACATTTCAAGAAAATAAAAAAATCTCCCCACTGTTCATACAGTTTTTTTGGTCTGCTTTGACTTTTTTTCTCCATCTATGAACATTCATAAACAAAAGAGGGAGGCTGACACACTCCAGGAGTCTCAGTACAAAGCTCAAAAATCCTTTTACCAGACAGAGTCCGATGCAGCGGCAAAAAAGAACAAACAAAAGGAAGTCACTACTCCATAAGCTGTTTTTCCACTTGTGGTAACTGGAGAAATGGGATATTAACTTGAAGAGAGAAATAAAATATGTACACGAATGCTTCATCAAATTACATATCGTATGTAAAAGTTAAGGCATGTTAAATATTGTATGCCTTATTTTTTCCAGTGAGGAAACTAAACTTGGGGGGGGGGAATTGATGCGTAAACTTTACATAAGACTGTTATTAGTTTTGACAGTTAATTAGTGAACTGAAAAATATAAGGCATGAAAAAAGTAGGAAATGGGCTCCAAAAAATAATATTGCAGCATTTTCAATGTAATCTAGCAGCACACTGACTTTCATAGACAATTTTACACATGTTCCTGTACCAGAAGACCCACTTTTTCAGCACAGACTTCTAGTAAACATTACTGTGCAGTCACTGAATTCTGAAACATAATTTTTTACTGAACAGTTTAAGAAATACTTCATTTTTAAGCATATTCAACATTCTATCTAATTAAATCTGTTTGCAGCTTTAGAGACACGATATTAAATAGACATTAATTATTAAATAGACTCCTACTAAATTCTAGGGCTGACATGACATTTTAAAATATTAACTGCTACATCAAACAACTGTAACCAACAAATTAAATGTCTTATTGTGTTTTAGGTACTACAACACTACTATCCTAAAGTGACCAAATTAGTTGACTGTCTTGTTTCTCAATGCTCAGTAGTCCCCAGCTATGAGCAGATGAGCTTGAGCTCAAATAAACTCACTATACTGGTGCCGTAGCACTGAACAAACCAATTTATCTGTCCCAATCTGGCATAGATAATTTGGTCACAGATGTTTGGATTTTAACCGCCTACTCAAAACACCAAGAAAAACAGTGTTTATATAAACAATTTCTTTTTTAGACATTTAGAATTTTAGAAAACAGAACAGGGACAATAGTCTGGAAACACAAATTTTCCATACTCTACTGTTTTCCCTGCAGACTTAGCCAGACCTCAAAATGACTAAAACCAAATTCCATAGTTTACATGTGTTACTAAAAATGAAATGAAACTGAAGTACTGAAAGAAAAAATGTGAAAAAAAAAATGCAGAGCAAGAGATTAGATAAAAGAGGCATCCCTTTTAAGCCTTCCCTCTTTGTGGCAAGGTGGGTAACAGATGTCCTAGCCTATGAAGAACACATTGTGCTGATGTGTGTTGGGGGTGTTTAAACCATATGGAAGACACAAGAAGAATGACCTTTGTTATAATTAGAGACAGACACAACCTGCATAGAAACAAGGTTTGTGCAGATAATATGCACAAGCATAAAGATGACAATGTAGAAGTATATTGTTATTGCCAAAAATGCTCAAAATTATCATCAATCTCAGAAAATTGTGAGGGAAGTAGTTTAGGTCAGCAGGTAAATTTACTTCAGTTACTTAAGCGGAAGAGATGGGAAAAATTACTTCATTCATTAAAGGACAAACAGGAGAAAGATGAGGTGCCAAAACTCTCTCCATTTATGAAGACAACACGGTGGGGTTTACAGTACAGAGACGCGCACAAAGCAAACAGCTCGGCTCTGTTAATAACTCATCCATTTCTGCAACTGCCCTCAGGCTAAGGCGCGAGTGCAGAGTGACAAACATAAACAGTAGGTTCGCTGTGCTGAAGGAAATTACCTCCCAGAACTTCTGGACACAATCCAGCCACAGGACACTTGCGCGTTTTCTCCCCGCCTGACTCACCATACAGCGAGAGAGCAAGAGAGCGAGACAGAGAATGCACGAGAGTGTCAGAGTGAGGCAGTTAGCGGACAACTACGAGAGACACGAAACAAGGAGAACGGAACGAGGCAGCACTGTAGGTGATGCGAAAGCAGGACTGGGGATTTTTCCAACTCGTCAAGACAAAAGGAAATACTTCCAAATAAAAAAAATAAATAAAGTGAGATAATACTTGGGTCTCCTCCCAATGAAAGCATCAGAAGTGTTTTCTGTTTAATTCCTTTTTTTGAGAGGGCTTATAAAAATGTTTGAAGCAACAAACTAAGAGGAACTCTACAGTGAAGGAAAGAAGCGGAAAAAGGCATGCTGCTCACAGAGGACTCGGACACATCTGAGTTTAAGGTAAGAAGAAAAAAAAAAGCTTGCTTATGCTTCAAATAGAAACACCATTACATACTTAGGAAGTGAGCAGATGTGAGCTTGTTCATCTTTTCCATCTGTGGGATCAATGGAACATTTGAAACTTCTTAAAAGAACTTAAAAAATGCCAGATATTTAAAAACAATCAATAAAAAAAAATAGTAGCTCAAAAAAAAAAATTTAATCAGCAGCTAATCATTTATCACTAATAAGCATATATTATATTATATATAGATATATTTATATATATGAATAGCTCAACAAATATACATTTTAGATTGCAACTTCAGTCACATAGTGTTTTGATATATTTTGTGAGAGCTGTTCATTTCTTGAAATGTATTAAACAAAAAGATTAAAATATTAGGCATAACCCAAAACTTCACTTTTGCAAAGACTAGATTATCACTGTGATCCAAATGGTAACATGGAGGCCTGACTGACCTTCTGTTCTGATTAATTCAATCTTATTAAAATATGAAATGGCTTGATCATGGGCAGACAGTGATTACAGAAGATAGCCACTTCCTTGGTTAATTACTTCTCTGTGGTCTAGGACTAATGCTACTAATGACAACAGAGGCAAATCTGATGTCATTCATAATGATTCATGCCAGCAGAGAGAAAGCCTTTTTTCTCTGTATTATTATAATGACTTTTTATGTTCACAGCTCCATCTTATAGAGATATTTGAGAAGTGGAGATCATGCTGAAGGCACAACTTGCAATGCAATGTGTGAAGACTTTAAACTGAATGCACTGGTCACTCGGGTGGAAACATCAGCCCTTGAGGGATTATCCTGATAAGTCTTTGGAAACTTTGGAGAGCTCATCATATTCTTCCCTGTTAATTCTCACTCAAATGGTACCACGTTGCTCATGAGTTGAATCTGACTCCAGACCAAGTCCCCCTAGCGCTCGGCCTAATGTGACAATGCTGGCGAAGCCCCAGGAACAAGCCAAAGCACAACTTCCCACAGCCCGGCCATGCACGGCAGCATGTCCAACAGCACCGCAGAACCAAAAACACAGAACATAGAAGAACTCCACTGGACCTCACTGCTTATCATCATAGTCATCATTCCCACCATTGGAGGCAACATCCTGGTCATCCTGGCCGTGTCACTGGAGCGAAAGCTCCAAAACGCCACCAACTACTTCCTCATGTCTTTGGCTGTGGCAGACCTGCTGGTGGGTCTGCTGGTGATGCCCATCGCCCTGGTGACTGTTCTCTTCAGTAAGTGACACGTTCATTTTGGCTTGTTGGGATTGGTTTCTGAGTAGTGCACCTTCATCCTCACTGTTTATATCCTGATTGTTCTCATCATACAAAGATAAATAAAACAAATGCAAATGAACAATTTAAAACGCTTAAGTGGAACTGCCCTTTTCAGCTCTCCGACTTCTTCAGAAATGCAGATAATGACCAAACCAAAAGCACTGCCATGTAACGGCACCAGATAACACTGTGCATGTGCAGCTGTGCTCAGACCTAATCCTCTCTTCTCTGCCAACTTGGCGTTCAGCTCCAGTGCCACCAATCTTCAGCCAGTCCATTACTCCTCATTAATTAGATTACACAGGGTTCAGTGACATAACATGTGCCTGAACTCATTTGAGCATGGTAGGAATTAGCTCCAACACCAGGCTTTGAAAACAAGCCTTCTGTGTGTATAGGAACCATATGGGCAGCTCAGTCTGTGGACACAGTGAAAGATCCTTCAGTCTGATTAACAAATTAAGCCTAATCACAATGCAGGTTGTTTTTAAAAGAACAGTGCCAAATGAAAAAATAAAAATAAAATGATAAAAAAAAAATTTCAACTAAACTGCTCAATCAAAACAAAAAATGTCAGGTTTGTTATCAGTAATTCCAGCATATAGCAATTACTTATTAATGTTAACTGAAATATTGACAGGAATAATAATACAAGTCACTAATTCATCAATATATATTAAAAATAAGTTGTTTATTGAAGTACTTCACAAATACTCTCAGACATATAAAAGGTACTGAACATTCACTGGGGTAGAACCCTGAAGGGTTTGTCTTTAGTACCTGTAGTCAGGGAACAGAGCAGACTGTGGTGTAATCCGTTATACTGGCTCCACTCAGCCCTGTCCTGATTCCAGACTTTTGAGTTTATTTTACTGTATAAACATTTCAGTTATGAAAAGATATAAAAATACTCCTTTGCCTGGAAAAGTGAAAGTGGTGAACCTTTAAGGTACACAATTGGGCCTTAAGGACCTTGAATGGTACATTTACATTGTACCTCGTTGTGGAACCATTTGTTTCTGACAGCAAATGTATAGAGCCTGGGTTCATACAAAAGTGGCTCTACTTGTAAAATGAAAGCATAAACTGCTGCGAGAACAACCACTCAGCAGCTTATCAAAAGAGTCATAGGTTATTTAAGTCAAGAAGCAGATTCCCAGAGAGACCCAGAGAAGTCAACTGAGCTGTGACAGATATAAACAAAGGTTTAGAGCTTTGCTTAGGTTTCAAAAAACCATTTGTGATGGAGAACTACAGGCACTCTGAGAATACATCAAATGCATTAAGTAGTTCAGTCGATTTGGTTCAAACAGCCAAACGGGACTCGAAATTTACCAGAAGACAGGAACTCTCAGGGCTGATTCAATCATATTTCTGGGACAGAGAAGGAAGATGGATTTTGAGTGCAATGAATGATCATTTATCATGACTGAGAGGAAGGAGAAAACAGAGTGGTGCTGCTCATGTCTGTCTAGAACAGGGGTGCACAATACGTCAATCGCAATCTACCGGTCGATCGTAAAGGTAGTCTGGGTAGATCGCATAGCATTTTAAAAACAGACGTCAGCCTATCATCCGTCCTCGCTATAAAACGTATAACTTGCTTGACATACAGAGAAACTGGTCGAGCACTAGGACCCAGCGGGATTCCAAGCCGCTCAATTTGAAAATCACTTTAGACCGCCCACAAGCTCATTCGATTGGCTCTGCCGTTTCTTGCCAACGTGTGATTGGCTTCATAAAACAGCATCTGGACTTGTAAACGGTGTTTTTCAAGTTGGCCTGCAGTCCGTGTTCACCTGTCACTGTAAGTTCTTTACATGCATGTTTGTTCTGCCTGAGTAAGAAGCCTAAAACTGACCTTTTCCATACGGAGTGGAGGACATTTTTTTACTGTCATTTTTGAAGTGTGTTTGCCTTGACTGCATTATTCGGCATAGAGCCTTTTCACACGTGAAGATCATTAAGTCCAAGTATCGCTCCACTATGACTGATGATCATTTGGAGGTTTGCTTGAGTCTGTCCATCAGCAACTACTGTCCAGACTATGCATCCCTGACTGATTCCATTCAGCGCAAGTCATCAGAGCAAAGTAGGCTAATGACAAAACATGTACACAGTTGTATTGTGTAATATGGGTTCATGTAGTTATTCAAGTTACACCAGCATACATTGTACACATACATTGTCAGTATATTTATAAATATATGCCTTGCATTTTTATAGTAGGTAGATCATTTTGACTTAGTCATTAGATAAGTAGCTCGCAGGCTGAAAAAGTGTGTGCACCCCTGGTCTACAACATGCAGCCATTAAAACACAAAAATGCAGTTATTTGGTGTGTTTTGATTGAGAAATTCTCTACTTTTTATTGTTTTGAATGGAAAAACAATGAGATCTCAGGTTGTTTTAAAACTTTAATTGAAAGGCTTTCTATTAGTCTTACGCTGTTTTTGCATGGGTTTATGTATCATTACCCTTAGAATTCAACAAGCTGTTTTTGTTACTGCAGCCTTAAGACTGATATGTTAATAATGCCTATTCCGATTGGCTGCCCTGTACTGTGCCTCACTCAAAAAGCAGTCCAGGCTGAAAGACTTCAGGGTGAAAGGGGCAAGGCTAAACTGCTGTAGGGTGAATAGATGGGTAAATGCATTGGTTTTTGTGACCTCACAAAAACAGAATTTGAACTGGGCCGTTTTTGCAGCTAAGACTCTATATATAGACTTAAAAATACCTTTTAACTTTAACAATGTTTACATACTGTATAAAATGTGTTTATTTAAATGTTTCCAGGATAAAGGTCCATTAAAGCATATTTATAGTAAAAAAACTGAACTAGTTGATAGAGCAGAGAGCTGAGGTTTAAGTGCTTGTCCACATCTGTTCAGCAGGTGAACACAGGACTTACTGTCAACACCTTAAAAAATTAAACGGTTCAATGTCAGGGTAAAATGTTGTTGAGCAGAGAGTAAATGCAGACGGAGTTTAGTTCACTGTAAAAGGACACCATCAGAGCTAAGAATGCAAGGATACACTTTATTACAAATGTACTCATCAAGGATGGGGAGAAATATTTACATGGGAAATTTCAGACTTGGCTGCTGAGCCTTAAAAGCCTGGCACAGATCATCCTTTTATATTCCTTGTAGGAAAGGGAGATTACTGGGCAGTGAAGCTTACCTGACAGAGGACAGAAGAGTCTTCTGTGAGAACAGACTAGATGTTATGTCATGTACTGGAGAGAGCAAGGAATCTGCTGATTTTATCAGAAAACATGCTAAAAGTCAAGACATGAGCACACTTAATGCTCTGATGATGATAAAGCATCCTGAATGCTGGTGGTCCTCAAAAGCCCTAAACTTAAAGAGAAAAAAAGTGAAACTGGCAATGAAAAATCACACATCTGCACACGCTGGCCTACTGGAATGTGAAACGGGGTCTGCTTTGTTTTAGCTTTAATCATTCGAAGGACTTTAAATTATTTAAGTCACATTATGGAGGTTATGATTAGGAAAGCATTCTTAAGGATTAGAAAAACAATTCCAAACTAAACAGCACCTTCAAGTCTTACTGGTGTGTCTCAGAATCATGAGATTTGGACACAACACAAAAGGGCTGGACTGCATCATCTTTCAATGATAACTTAACAAAAATAAACTTTTGCACTCTCTTTACCTTCAAACAGGACGATTTTAAAAGCTTACAGTGATGTGCAGTTGAATGTAGACTTACTGTAGAAGAAAACGCTGTTCTCTCAAACTTTGGACACTCTGGTACTGTTCACTGCAACTTTCAGTCTTTATGATCTTCCTCGCTACAGCTGAAGATACAAGGTTCTGTTCAGAAATATTCTAAGAAAAAAGGTCTTAGACTCGCACCTTTCCTGTCACTGTGGTGGAACCCAGAAGGTTTGATCTTCCCTGCCTTTAGTCAGGGAACATAAACTGTATTGTAATGATTGTATTAAAAGTTGTGTTGACTCCACTCACCCTGTCCTGCCGACAGATTTAGACATTTATTATATAAAAATATCCACTTAAACATACTAATCTGATCTTTTCTCCTGGGAACGAAAATGTAGTGCACCTTTAAGATGCATAAACAGACCTTAATGTACCTTTAAAGGCACATTCACACCATCACTCAAAGGTTTGGGGACTTTGAACATTTCATGACAACACAGTACAGAAATTATACACAGAAAAATTATTATTATTATTATTATTATTATTATTAATAAATAGAAAATTTTGTATTATTCACAGTGCCCCTGGGAGCAGCTGGAGGTTAGGCGCCTTGCTCAAGGGCACTTCAGTAATGCCCTGTCAGTTCAGGGGATCAAATTTACAACCTTGCAGTCACAAGGCTGGTTCCTTAAGCACAATCTTTGTGAAAACTGCACAAGTTTTTTTTTTTTCAGAAGGCCCGTCTTCTTAAGAACGGGTGGTGAAATAAGGCTCAGTGTTTGTACCTTGTACAGCCAAAACAGTGCAGCACACTTAAGTACTGGGACAGGACAATCAAAAACAAACACAAACTTAAAATTTTAGTTCAAGACCTTTTTACAGCTCCACAGAAAAAGATAAAACGCACACAGCCATCCACATCTTTTCCCCCAAAAGACAGAGAACAAAATATGCTTCAACACAAAATAAAATGATATTTCAAAAGAGAAGCCTGCAATACATGTAGTACATCAATACGTTTTTGGTCCCCACATCACCTACACAGACATGAAGGACTTCAGTTCATCTGGTCACTACTTGGCAGAGTATTAGACTCTTTTCAAATGGATGAGGAAAGGGAGCAGCAAAGTATATTTGTTTTGCCTTTCCTTGACAAATATGGGTTCAGTTAAGAGAACAATGGTCATTTCTGTGCTGTTTACTTACTTAACTCATTTAAAAGACAAATGGCCCCAAAAGAAAGTACTAAAGCAACCTAAACTCCAACAACAGAATCTTTAAATGCAATTATATGAACTGGGATGAATTCCAACAAAACCCTAAGCTATTACTCATCTCAGGCATAAACTCCACCTCAGAACAAAAGAATGCAGAATTTAAGACAACAAATCAGACAGCAAGAGTCAACAGAAGAATGATGCTGTAAAGATTACACTACTACTGCAAAAGTCTCAGTTCCCTAATCTTATTATTTAAAAACATTTATCTTGTCAATAAGTGTTGGGTTCTATAAGTCGTTTAAGTCTTTTTTCCCCTCAGTGTCAGGTTTAAAACAATTATTTTATCCATCAGACGAGACAACTACACGTCTAAATCACACACATCAGAATATTATGACCTTTCATGATTTGGAATCGACTCAGCCTTGCACATCACAGATGCCACATGACAGGATTCACTGTATTTGCTTATTTATATGTGCAGAGGTCAGTTGTAGCGGAGTACAAAACCATCATCATGGGGAAAAATGTCATTTGTGTGATAAGGAGAGAAAAGAATTTGTCCAAATAGAGCAACTGATCTGATCTCTCATTTCAGATTCAAAGTGGCCTCTGCCCGAGTTCCTGTGTCCCATTTGGCTCTTCCTGGACGTTTTGTTCTCCACAGCCTCCATCATGCACTTGTGTGCCATCTCTCTTGACCGCTACATAGCAATCAAGAAACCCATCCAGCACAGCCAATATAAATCCAGAGCCAAAGCAATGGCCAAAATTGCACTGGTCTGGTTTATATCTATAGGTAAGCTTTTAGATCTATGGATAAAATACTTTTTGATATCCTTTACATTATATGAAGGCCCTTAAAGTTTAAAGGCACTAGATCCTACATTTTTCTTGCATTTTCCCCCTGAAGCCCACTTAATGTAGGCCCCTTATGTTTTTAAGTTGCACTGAAAAAACAATTTCACCTCTTTTCTTCTAAAGAAAGACACAGACAGAGAAAGAAACAGACAGAGAGAGACAGAGAGACACAGAATACACAGTGAGAAAGAGACAGACAGAGACACAGACACTTTTGTAATGCTTTGGCAATACTGTATGTCATTCAGACATGTCAAAGCTATTTTTGATTTGATTGATTTGAGACACAGGGGGAGAGACACACACACAGGGGGGGGGGG
>BRDA01046369.1:202-11350 GCA_036984385.1 Crenuchus spilurus
TTTTTTTTTATAAAATTATAAAATGTAATATTAACACTTTATAAAAAATTTTACATTATAAATTATACGACCAGACAAAGATTAAAATAAACGAAAACACTAAATAGGTGTTGCTATAAAACGTTATGGTCACTGTTTAATTTTCAGGTAGTGAAGGCGAAAGTCAAAAATGTCGTGGCTCAGCACAATATTCACTTTTCAGCTTTTTATTGTTTTCATAAAATAGAAAGGTTTGACTTGTGTTCGGACACAAATAATACTCACAGTTATGCAGCAATATAACCGCAATTTTTCATTAAAACCAAAAACTTATTTAACATACATTTTGAAAGCAAATAAAATTAGAAACAGACCAGCATATTAAATATTACATTTTAAAAAATATTTCACAATTATAATGTAAAATATTAAAATATTTTTTTTTTATTTAACGGATTTTTATTTTGTTATTTAGGGAGGGGAGTACTTCCGTCCCCGCTGTTGCCTGCTGTGTCAAATCTAAACCGCGTGTGAACATTTTTATGGGTCTAATACACAGATAACACACACACATCTGATCAGTGTGGAGTTTATCTGAAACCTTTGAGGGTAAATAAATGATTTTATTTATTTTACTTTATTTGACTACAAGTGAAGCAGGAAATCAGCTAGTTTGTTTTAGCTTGAAGCTTAACTAAGCTTAGGATCTCACCATACGGAACTGAACTGCAGGGTTTAAACTGTTTACTGTACATTACACGGCTTCAGTCAATTAATAACTAACTTATACTACACAAGTGTGCTCTGCTTATGTTCTTCTGATTATTCTGATCTGAGGTCAGTTATGTTGACAAGTTTACTGATACTCTTTGATGTCTTACTGAAGGTCCCTGTTTTACTTAAAGAAATCGGCTTTATTGGTAATAATAATCATTATTAGTCTTAACGGTCATATTGTAGGATTTTTGGTGTAACAGTTTTGATCTCGGGTGTAAATGTTCAGTAAATGATCTTGGTTTGTTTTGATATACCACATCTATATATGCCCAGTTCTGTCACTTTAATATATTTGGCATAATATATATTTTTTTTAACATGATGTAGCAGTAACAGAAACAGATCTTATCCATTTGTTCTTTATGTCTGCCATGTGCATAATGCACCATCATAGTACAATAGTGGGTTGCTGCACTTTTACACTTTATTTGCACTGAAGTTGGCATCTATTAACTCCTTTTACATGGACTGATATGTATGTTTATTTTTCTAATGTGAAGCTTATTTTGTTGTGATAAGAGTTGTTCTGCCTTTACTACACACAAAACTTTAATTCTTTATGTTTGTATTTCAGGTTCACTGTGGAATTAGTTTGGGATCATATTAAGTCATATTTGGAATATAGTTTACAAAGATATGAGCTCAAAGTATAGAAAGAGCTCCCACAGTGCTCGTCCTGGTCCAGTTACAGACACCACCACCAACACCAGGTCAGATCTAGATGGTTTTGAAGAAGGATCTGTAATGGTGGGAAGGCTGATGGAGTTGCCGGTGGCACGGTTGTCAAGGCAGCAGTTAAAGAATCTGGAGGAGCATCGTTACAGCAGCTCTGGTAAATCCCTCTTGGAGCCCTACATGCAGCCTTTCTGGTGCTGGCTGGTGTGTCAGCTTCCTTTGTGGATGGCCCCAAACCTCATCACCATCGTGGGGCTTGCCGTCAATGTCATCACCACTTTAATTCTTGTGTATTACTGCCCTACAGCCACTGAGCAGGTATTATTATTATTATTTTTATTATTATTATTATTATTAGATTTAGATAATTACATTATTTATATAATAATAATAATAATAATTATTATTATTATTATTATTGTTGTGTATGTTTATTTTCTTAGGCTCCCACCTGGGCATACCTGGCATGTGCTTTGGGACTGTTTATTTACCAATCACTGGATGCCATTGATGGTAAACAGGCCAGACGGACCAATAGCAGCACTCCACTCGGCGAGCTCTTTGACCATGGCTGTGACTCCCTGTCCACTGGTGGGTGTGGGTGTGGGGGTGGAGTGGAAGGGTTCAACTTCTGCAGGTTTAGGATTGGTTGTAATTATGACAATAATGCACTCACATGACACGGTCTTGCATATGATCAAATGATCTTATGCGTTGTATGTTGAAGGTATTTAAAACATAGGACAATGGTGATCAAATTGAATTTAAAATGGTATTTAAAAGATCTTAAACTATATTAAATTGTACTTGTCTATTTCTGTAGACGCCCTGTAGCATAGCTAAACAGTAACAGCCATTATGAGCCAAAAAAAACTTTAGTTTTTATAGTTATAATTATCATGTATTGTTAGAAACCACATAAGCAATATATTATTAGATTTAAAGGTAATTAACTTATTGGCACTTATGCATTACTATACATAAAAAAATATTGGTATGAATGTGTTCTGTTTCTGTGTGTTTTTGTATTTGCAGTGTTTGTAGTTTTGGGTACATGTATAGCCGTGCAGTTGGGAACGAATCCAGATTGGATGTTTTTCTGCTGTTTTGCTGGAATCTTCATGTTCTACTGTGCTCACTGGCAGACCTATGTCTCTGGTACTCTCCGCTTTGGCATGTAAGTGACCACCCTGTACAGATTCTCTGGGCTGTAATGTGCATTTGGGTTTTAGCCAGTTCTAGACATGTTTTAAGTTTTTTTTAATGGCCACTTCAAGTTGTGCAGTCCTGTTTTTTGTTTTAGTTTTTATCTTTTTCCTCCTGTATACACTACTAGGGACAGTGCACGGTATAAATCACAATATTTATTGTTTTTGTTTTCTAAGGTTGAGTAAATTGGAACAAAAAACAATGTCACATTGAGCATAAAATACAAAATACAGTGTTTATGTTCTCTGTTTCACTGCACTGGGAAAATCCAGTAAAAAAAAAAAAATCCATTCAAGTCATCCACAATATGTGAGGTTTTGAGCATCTGTAATGTTGTTTATCACCATAATGATAACATGTCATTGTTTAGCCTAAATAATGCAGAAGTTTTCAGTGCTCTTTGGTAGTAATGTGTTAATATCGTGACAAGATTGCTATAAGTTGATACAGGGCTGTGAAAAGCAAAGTATCCCTGTGGTTTGGTGGACTATTTGTGAAATAACCAGACTTTTTAAAATCATATCTGTGTGCCCGCTGGGTGCTGTTGCATTGGTAAACGGAGGTTATACAAGTAATTATGTCACATGGTTTAGCTTAAAATAATAATGATTTGAGGGATTTTTCCTCTGAATAAGTTTACTTCAATTAAAGGATGGCTCATGTTTTTTTCTGCAGCATTAGACTAATTCACCAAATCAACTCAGAAGTGACTTTATATCAAACCGTTGTTCTGATAAAGTCTAATCAAAGAGACTTTAATCTTAACTTGATGAAGGAAAAATCTTTTCTAATTCTGTAAGCCGTTTATCTTCTGTTGTCATCATATACTTTTCTGTGTAATGTTTCTGTGTAGTTTTTTTTCTTGTGCATGTTAACTCCAATCAAATCTGAGCTCTGATTTTGAATGAATATGTTATGCTTTAAAGTGAGACTCAAGCAAATGACATTTTATTTTAGCATATTTTCCCCTGCCTCCCAAATGCTACTTTTTAACAAAAAAATCGTACAAAGTGCAGCTTTAATAAAATGTTACTCAACTGCAAAGAGTCTGTTTGATGTTAAATAGGCTTGACTCTTGTGGTATTACATGTTTTTTCACTTGTGATTGCTATTTTTAATTTGGGTATTTTTTTAGGAAAAAAAAATATTTTTATAAATAATATTTTACTTTATTTATGCATGAGATTAATTCTCCTCTTAATCACTCCCTCTCCTCATCCCTCCTGTGCTCTTCTTGAGCAGAATCGATGTGACTGAGGTGCAAATCTTCATTATAATCTTATACTTGCTGGCTGCCATCGGAGGAACAGCTTTTTGGCAATATGTGGTAATCTTTTTAACATGCTTAATTGAACCTAAAAGGAATAGTTCACTCAAAAACATATTTATACTATTTTCCACTTACCTCAGGTATAATGAATCAGCCAAAACCTTAGGTTAAATGCACAGTACTACACAGATGGCAACTGCCATGTAAGACAATGGACCCGGAGCATCAGAGCAGGAAGTGCTGATCTAGAATCTAGAGATTTAGTGACAGTGACTGTTTGTCCGAGGTCAGTGTTTAGACCTACTACAGTCGACAGTGGTGTAGTAGTAATTATGATTTGGATGCTTTTGTTTTTACAAGAACAACTGCTATTTAGGTGTCTACTGTTAGCAACATTAGCCTCACAACTCCCGTTGCAAAATTAGCAACACTTAAGCAGAATTTGCACTCCAAACATGTTTTAGCTGATCAGCTACGTTTAGGGTAAGTGGATATATCTGTAAATATTTTCTTTCTGTGTGAACCATTCCTTTAGTGCCCATCCGTGATTTAATTGTGGGAATGTCAGTACAATTGCTATGGTGTAGACTGTAGTGTATTAATGTTATATCTTAACAAGTTAAAAGTGATCTCTGGGTGGATTATTACATTGGCAAAACAGGATTACCTGCGGAGCTATCTGAGAGAAAAACTTCAGCAAATATTCAGGAATATTCTCTTAATTTGATAATGAAAGTGATACACTTGACACTTTTATGAAAATAGGCACTTCTGTAGAGAAACAAATGCTTGTTTATTTGCTTTCAAGGCTGTTGGTTTTAACTTCAAGTGCAGTCCAAATAAAGTGTCATGCTCAGCTAGCTAGCATTCTCTCTATTGCATTTATGAATAAATGAGAGCATTAAGAACCAAACAAAACTGTCAAATTCTCTGAAACACCCTTGGAGATAGCTTATGGTAGAGAAATAAACATTCAGTTTACAAGCCTGAGGCACACCCAATGCACACCTGTGCAATAATCATACTATCTAATCAGCATCTTGAAATGTCACACCTGTGAGGTGGATGCATTATCTCAGCAAAGGAGAAGTGCTCACTAACACAGATTTAGACAATTGTGAGAACAATATTTGAGAGAAAAAGGCCTCTATTGTACATAGAAAAAGTCTTGGATCTTTGAGTTCAGCTCATGAAAAATGAGCAAGAACAAAACTGTTGTTTATATTTTTGTTCAGTATACATGTGTGTATTTATTTGTGTGTGCAGGTTAAGATGTATTAGAGAGATGTTCTTTATTAATACTTGAGGCAAAATGTATTTGCAACACTATTGTCACATGTGTGTTTTTGCTCAGCTTCCAGTGCTTAACATCCAAATAAAAATAATCCCTGCTATCTTCACTCTGCTGGGAGCTGTTTTCTCCTGTACAAACTACTTCCAGGTCATTTTCAGAGGTGGAATGGGCAAAAATGGATCCACTATTGCAGTAAGTATGGTTCTAAGGCAGAAGGAGAGAGTTTTATTTTTATTTTCCTCTCACCACCTTCTGCTTTTGCTAATGTGACACATTGTTTTCTATGTATAGACTAAATCAACACTGGCACTATTTCACTTTATTTAGTGTTTTCTACTTATTTACCGCATGGATATTAAAGGACTGGTTCACCTGGAAATCATATTTCTATTTAAAATGGTATAAATGTAGATATTGAGTGAGCCATTCCTTTAAAGAGCCCATAACATGAAAATGAAAATTTCTTCCTGTTTTCAGTAGTTTGAATGTAAATATTAAAATTTTTTCTCACTTGCAGGGAACAGGAGTGCTCTCTCCAGCCTTCCACATCGGAGTGATTCTCTCTCTGGCTCTGCTCATTTATAAGATGTCGTTTGAGCAGCTGTTTCAGAAACATCCCTGCCTTTATGTTTTAGCTTTTGGCTGCGCCTCCGCTAAACTTACCAACCATCTAGTGGTAAGACTTTCTAATAGTTTAGATCAGGGGTGCACAATACGTCAATCGCGATCTACCGGTCGGTCTCAAAGGTAGTGTGGGTAGATCGCATGGCATAAAAAAAATAGATGTCAGCCTATCATCCGTCCTCACTATAAAACTTGTCACTTGATTGACATACAGGGAGACTGGTCGAGAATTAGGACCCAAGCCTCAATCTGAATCAAGTTTCACTTTAGACCACCCACAAGCTCATTCCACTGGCTCTGCCGTTTCTTGCTAACGTGTGATTGGCCGTCTCCGCTATCGCTCCATGAAACAGTCTGGACTTGTAAACCGGCATTTTTCAAGTTGGTCAACAGTCTGTGTTCACTTGTCACTGTAAGTTCTTAGCATGTACCGGTATGTTTGTTCTGCCTGTGTAAGAAACCTAAAACTGACCATTTCCATACGGAGTGGAGGAGGACTATTTTACTGTCATTTTTGAAGT
The DNA here is from genome assembly GCA_036984385.1 of Crenuchus spilurus. NCBI lineage: Eukaryota > Metazoa > Chordata > Actinopteri > Characiformes > Crenuchidae > Crenuchus > Crenuchus spilurus. The sequence goes on from BRDA01046369.1 coordinate 6,552, forward strand.
GTGTTTGTCTTGACTGCTTTATTCGGTGTCAGCCTTTTCACACGTGAAGATCATTAAGTCCAAGTATAGTTCCACTATGACTGATGATCATTTGGAGGTTTGCTTGAGGCTGGCTATCAGCAACTACTGTCCAGACTATGAATCCCTCACTGATTCCATTCAGTGCAAGTCATTGGAGTAAAGTAGGCTAATGACAAAACATGTACACAGTTGTAGTGTGTAATATGGGTTAATGTATGTATTCAAGTTACACCAGCATACATTGTACACATAAATTGTCAGTATATTTATAAATAAATATATGTCTTGCATTTTTATATATTATGTAGATAATTTTGACTTAGTCATTAGATAAGTAGCTCGCAGGCTGAAAAAGTGTGTGCACCCCTGCTTTAGATTATTCCATTACTGCTGTTTTTATTAATCAGTATAATTAATATATAATTATTTGTTATTTTATATTGTGAGGTTATACAGTATATTATATAAATGTTTTGTTAGACTTTATCATTATAGTTATAATTAATGGACTCTTATGCATCACTGTACACGTCTGTATTTTAGTTTTCAATATGTGCATTAAATCTACATTTGGTTGAGTATGTGCATCATCATGTCCTTAGAAACTGTGCTGTAAATGGTGTGTTTGTGTGCTGTGCTGTAAATGTTTCATCTGGGTATGTTGTGTGTGTTCAGGTTGCTCATATGACTAAAAGTGAAATGCATCGTAATGACCTGGCATTTTTGAGTCCAGTGCTGCTTTGCCTGAATCAGTACATCCGCTACTTCAATGAACATCACCTCCTCTGGGTGGCTCTGGTGAGTGTATTTGTGTTGAATATGTATACACAAAGCTTTAATGCATATCTGCTTAAGGATAAATTTATATAAATATGTTTAATCATTAGCTGATCAGTGCTTTATGATAAATAAATAAATATAAATATATGCAAAGCACCCATCTGCTTGAACTCCCTCACTTTAAATGGCTTTCTTTAAAAATAAGAGTAAAAGTCAAACATTACTGTTAAAAGAAGGTAAAGTATCCCTTAGTCTTTTGGTGCAGACATGATATTGTACCATGAATGTCTGAGGACAACCATGAGAGACCTTGGACTAAATGTGGGAGGGAATGTACACTACTTAGGATGAAATAAGTATCTTGTGATGGCAGAGCTCAAGGTCAGGGCGTTGGTACACAGTCAACAAGACTTAGCACATGACTGTAATACTGAAAAGGCCCCAGAAATGCCCACTTAAACATGAGAAAATCAAATCAAATGGTATTCCTGAAACAGTAGTTTTGAAGATTAACTCTGTAATTCAGTTAGTGACCTTAGAGAAAATCTTACTACTAGGAGTATATGCTGGTGACTTAAAACAAAGCTCTCCAAATAGCAGAAGTCTCCATAGAGAAGCATTTTATCAGTAAAGCCCCTATAAAGTTTGTTCAGGTAGTAGTGGGATGGAGATAAAAGACATTGGGCTGAGTAAAAATAAATAAATAAATAAATAAAAGTAAATGAGAGCATCTATTATGAAATGGGGGGTGGTAATGACATGTACCTAGATGTGTAATATCCACAATAATTTGGTGGACAGTGTGCATGTTATCATTAGTCTTTTTTTTCTTCAGGTCCTGTCTGGCTTTGATTTGGTGTGTTACTGTGTCAGCGTGTGCAACCAGATTGCTTCACATCTAAAAATCAGTGTGTTCAGCCTCCGCAAACCAGATTCCTGCAAACAAGGCCACCACAATCACCACTAGCGCACACGCATACACACGTACACACCCCTCCGTCCCCCTGCTAACACTCCTATAGCAGGTCAGTTTCTGCACTGAATGTAATGAAACCCAAACTCAACCTAAATTATGCAAAACTTGTCAGCTTTCACTCCTGTGCGGGTTTGGAAAATGGAGGATAAAAGGAATGATTTTATAGATTGAGGGAATTACTGAATTTTTTAGAGTGTTTTACACACTCTATACTTGCTTTGTTATAACATTCAGTTCTCAGTTTATGTACGTTAATATTACCTAGCCAAAAATATTAGTTTGTGATGTTTTTAATTATACATTTATAAAGAAGGAAGTTACTATAATGCCGCGAGTTGCAATAACCAATGCAGAGATGAACAGATGCAATGAAAGTGAAAGGAATCATTTATAAAGAAATCAGATTTACCCAATATTACACTTATCTGAGTTGTAGATAATCAGCTAAGGCATTTGGAGTCCACATTTTCTAATATTATAAATACTCACCAAATTGTCTGGTTGTAGTATTTCAAAATGTGTCACCAATACCCATTCAAACCATTATTAAGTAAAGTCTCACAGATGAGTCAGTGTAGTTTAGGACACAACAAGACTATTTTTTGCTTAACTTTATTTTATTGTATGATCCTGCCCTGCCCTGCACCCAGTGAGGGGGTAGGGCACTAACCACAACTGTGATAAGGATAAAGCAGGTAATGGATATAAGCAGGATGGATGGATGGATGGATTTTATTGTATAAGCCCTTTAGTCCCATAGTGGGGAAATTTGACCTCTGCATTTTACCCATCCATGCAGTAAAACACACACAAGCGGTGCTCAGCCTTTCCACGGCACCCAGGGAGCAGTTGGGTTCCTTATTTGAGGGCACTTGGGTCATGACGTGCCTGGGGGTCGAACCAGTGACCTTCCAGTCACAAGACCAGATCCCGAACCACCTGGCCACGTCTGCCCCAATACAACATGTGTCTGCTCACAATACGTCCTAAACCACATTGACTGAGACTTTATTTAAGACCTGGTTAAGGTTTGAATGGGATGAGAGAAGTTTTGGTAAGGGATTTTTATCAAAACGACTAGGCTGTTTAGGTGACTACTGAGTTCTAGTATTTGTTAGCAGAAATGCCCATACAGCTCTAGTTCTAAACTAGAATTTAAACTCCAAACATGCCTTAGCTGATCAAGTATGTTTAAGGTAAACAATTTCTGGGTGAGCTGTTCTTTTAAGGACATTTTTACTTTATTTTGTATTTATTTTTTTATTTCATATGTATAAGCTTTTCAGTTTGAATAGGCTGCTATTCCTTGGACCAATCCGGGCATTGGTAATAAACTGATCTACCTGTGGAAACCTTCCACTGTACCAGTCAGTTAAATATTCTAGGTTGGCTATTTATTCCATATATTAGCATTTCTGTGAATGTTGTAATAGCCCAAGAGTGAGTACTCTTTACCAAGTGCCAGTATATTAGTTAAAAATCTAAGTTCCCCATTTCCCATTTTAGCCCAATTGTAAATTATTAAAAAATATATATTTGGCGCATTAAGATGGTTTCTTTAGTTATATACTGGAGATTTATGGCTAAAATAAGCTTATATACAGCAGTTAGCCTGATGCTAACGGCATGTCTAAGTCTGTTGTTGCATAATCTCAAATAGAAATGCTTATGTGGTTTCTGACATACTGTTCTATATAAAAATGAACTTAGTTTGAATAATCATGATGATACTTTGTCTCTTGCAAAGAAGTACCAGTATAAACATAAAAATGTACTGTGGTACAATCATAATGCTAAAACTGTTTTTTGGATACTGCCTGTGATGGTACCCTGAAATCTTTTTTGGTGTAATCAAATTCATTTTAAATTACTTAACAACTGAATACAGTTAGCACCATGATAATTAGCTTACATTAGTTTCAGAGCTCCACTGTATAATTAAAGAAGGGTGCCAAACATGTCTTGGCTGATTGACTAGATTTGGGGTAAAAGGAGGAAACGGTTAAAAATGTTTTTTTTGTGTGTCAAATGATTCCTGTAGGTTAAATGTGTTTGAGTAGAGGAAGCACAGAATGACAGACTGAGCTGTTAGCCTAAAGCACTTGGCTTGGATCGAGTTGTATGATGAATTGCTTTGGTTTAGTGAGGATTCCTCCATTTCTGAACTGAAGGAAGAATGAATGCTTCTGGGCATTCAATGTGAATGATGGTAATACAGCATCCTACAGTATCCTTAATGAACTTAGCAAAAAAGTACAAATCTATACTTTCAGGTGAGCAAGTAGTTTGTGCCTGTACACAAGAAACACGTTTTATCTACATTGGCTAAACTGAGATGTTTCTGGAGTTCACCTGAAAGCTTCAGGATTCAACTTTTTAGCAAAGGTCTCTTTACAGGCTCAGTATTTTCCTTTTTAAAATATTTTATATATTGTCACTGTTGGAATAAAATCTTGTAACTTTGTTTTATTTTTATAAGTCATTTCAAAATGCTAGCTGTCCTTTACATTGTGTGATGTTTTTCATGATGAAGTTTAGGATTTGTGAGACCTTTCTGGTGAAGATGTATGACATGAGCAGATGAAAGTTTCAGTTATCTGTTGTTTGTCATGACTAGTTTTTCAGTATAACGTTGTTTTTGGCATTTTGATCATCTGAGCGTGTGATGTTAAAGCTTGAAGACATATGATCTGAAAGCCTCCCAACAAATCTGACCTGACTGCACTGAATTTTGCCTATATATTGAAAGCTTTACAGGGAGACTGTAGCAAGACTTTTAGCATGTCCTGGTCATGATACTTCTTTCAATTTTAACCACAAAACGTACGTAGTGCAGCTTTAGCTGGTGTTGGCATTGTTAAGAATGTTTGTTTTTTCCTGAAAAGTTAGCAATTTATAAAAGGTTCTGTCCTGACAGTGATATTGGACTGTGCAAAAGTCTTTGGCACCTAAACGTTACCTAAAACCATTTATCTCTAGACAATAAGTGTTTTTTTTTTTTTTTTTTTTTTTTTTTTTTTTT